>CAUYQV010146549.1:0-11671 GCA_963574575.1 Galagoides demidoff
TACAATGATTAACCAAATGATATGAAAGTTATGTTAACCAGCTTGATGAAGATGTTTCAAATTGTATATGAAACAGCACAATGTACCCCATGTTGGCATCAATGTACACAGAAACCAATTAATAAAAAAAAAAAAAAGAATAAATAAATAAATAAATAAATAAATAAATTAAAAAAAAAGTATTTTCCATATTTTTAGCTGTGTATTTTACTTGTTGGAGAATTTTCTTTTAACTTCCTCTCCTTTCAAACATTTTGTCAGATTTGAACTTTCTTCTGGTACATTTTTAATTGCCTCCTGATCCCCCTAGCAAGAGCAGATACGCCAACAATGTTTACATGGTTTTGTGCTGATGGGCAGCATGGTTGGATCCAGGCCTCGTCTAGACCAGAGATTCTCAACTTGTGGGTTGCGATCCACAGGAGCTATGGTGTTAGGAAGGTTGGTCTAGACTATGGCTCTGGTGATTCTGCTATCCAGCTTTTGTATCTAAGCTTCCACTTCATCCCTCCGTTGTCAGTACAGGGCTTCCCCACCTCAGCTGGGCCTGGCAGGTACTTCATCCTTGTCGGGGAAGAAGGTCCCAGCTCTCAGTCCAAGTGTGATGGACTCCCGCCTGTGTGGATGATGTGAAGTGGTGGAGAGGGAACCCGGGGGTCTAACTAGTTCACGTAAGCCTTTCGGTTACCCCTTCCACCCTCCGCACCATCTTTGGAAGCACCGGTTGCCTACAATCCTTGAGTCTTTCTGGGATTCTGAGTCTAAAACCAGCTTGCTTCCTGTGGCATCTTCTGCAGGCTTTGATTTCAGTATCTTCTTACCTGCGAAGGTAACCACCTTAGGCATCCACTGTCCAGCTCCTGAACACTGTTGGCATCTTTGTTTGGTCTGCTGCTGTCTCTCCTTTTCTGTTTTAATTTGTGTGTCTTCTTTTTTGTTCCTCTGTGCTTGAGTGTGGTTTCAGGGGACAGAGGAGATAAACACATATTTAATCTCTTTAACCAGAAGGCTTAATTCTTCTGTTGTTATTATAGTTATCTAATCCTTACCAAAGAAGGCTTTGGGATTATTATCACCATTTTACAGATTAGGAAAGAGAGGGGCTTGGGGAAGGTAAATGTCACACAGCCCAGGAGTGGTGGAGGCAGGATTCCGACCTCCCTCTCTGATGCTCGGTGCTGTGAGGTTTTTGTTTACTGTGCGGGATGAAAATATGATCCCCATTCTCTCATTTTCTTTCCCATTTCTGTTGTGCCTCATCATACTGGCATTTTATTATTTTGTACTTTTATTTTAAATGGCTTAATTTTTGTTTTGTAAATACAGAAGAGACTCACCCAAATTCAAGCTGTACAGAACAGTGCGGAGGCAAAAAAACCAACAGGTCGGGAGGGGCTGCCAGCCAGTGGGGACATCTGTTAGCATCTGTTAGCGTTGTCATGAGCACCTTTCCAGAAACTCGTCTGCGCACTCACACAGATGCTTCAAGTTAATGTCAATAAGGTCATATATTTTCTTTCTTTATTTTCTTTCTTTCTTTTGACAGAGTCTTACTATGTCACCCTCGGTGGAGTGCCGTGGTGTCGTCAAAGCTCACAGCAACCTCTAACTCTTGGGCTTAAGTGATTCTCTTGCCTCAGCATCCCAAGTAGCTGGGACTACAGGCGCCTACCACAACACCTGGCTATTTTTTTTGTTGTAGCTGTCATTGTTTTTTAGCAGGCCCAGACTGGGTTCAAACCCACCAGCCTCGGTACATGTGGCCAACATCCTAACCACTGAGCTACAGGCACCGAGCCAATAAGGTCATTTGCTATGTACTCTTCTCTTGTTTGAGAAAAGAATTCCTTACTCGTAATACAATAATGTTTCGTGGATCTCTTTCCATTCCAATCAATACAGCCCACAACTATGAAGGCAAGTGTTCCTTTGACATATGTGGCTTATTTTGCATAACCTGTTCCCTATTAATGGACTTTTAAGTGTTTTCTAATATTTCTCTATTGCACAATACGTAGTGATAAACAGCCTTGTGTAATCAACTCCTGGAATTGTGGCTGCTTGTTGGCAGGTGTGCTGTTTACATTTTGATACATGGAGCCATCCGTCCTCTAGAAGCCTCTCCTGCCGGAGCTTCATTGTCAGATAGTAAACTCAAGCTCTCTTTACTTTTTGATTTTAATTACTTCAAACTTCAGCAAATTATTTCTTTTCAGGGACCTGGCCTACCTTTATGCCATTTTCCTATAATTTAATTACATCGATACAACTGTAATCCAACTGGGGCAAACCTATCCTTGTCTCAGGTGGATGAAATAAGGTTACTTTATATAAATATTAATTTATTTGTTCTTCTTATTTTTGTGAACTATTCACAACTCATTCCTGTGCAAAATGCAAAAGTAAAGCACGTAGAAATAGGTTATAAAAAAGCTCATCTGCCTCTTCGACAGATGTCAAGTTCATTCTCATCCCCAAGGGTCATCTGCGTTTGTCACTTTGGTGTGTGACCTTCTACTGACTTCCCTTCCCATGTACATGTGAAGCAGGCACATTCAGAAACACATAGGTCTGATGTGTGTCTGTGTTAATATAAAGGCGATATGCACATACCTCTGCCGACTGTAGTTTTCTAACCCATCATATGGACTTGGGGCCTGTTGCTCCAAGTTGATTTCTCTCCAGAATTACCTCCCTCCTTTTGACGGATACAGACTGCGCCATAACACAGGGGCTGCAGAGTTGAGTGAAACCCTTCTGGCTGACGAACACTTAGTTTGTGTCACTACCTAAAATGATGAGGCAGTCAGCAGCTTTGTTGTTCCTTTTCCCCTTTGGGGGACTCTTTCCCTGGGACCACTAAAAGAAGTGGAATTGCTTGGTCGAAAGAGAAGCATATTTGAATTACAGTTTCATTTAGATTGGTGTTTCTCAAGCTTTTTGTTTTTCTGTTATCCTCCCTATGAGAACAAAATTAAACTTCAATTATTAAATTAACTGAATTACTTAAATGAATTAAAATTAACTTTCTCTCTGATGTAAGAAATTAAATACTAAGGTATAAGGTTTTGGCTGGGCATGGTGGCACTTTTGGGAAGCTTGTCACCAGAGGATTGCTGGAGGCCAGGAGTTCAAGGCCAGCCTGGGCAGCATAGCAAAACCTCACCTCTATAAATAATATTTAAAAGATAATTATCTGAGGATAATGGTGAGCTACTCAGAAGGCTGAGGCAGGAGGATTGCTTAAGCCTGGGAGGTGGAGGTTGCTGTGAGCTATGATCATGCCACTGCACTCCAGCCTGGGTGAAAAAGTAAGACATTCTCTTCCCCCTTCCCCAAGGGAATAAGATTTCATTGGATAAGATCGTAATGTTTTAGATACTTCAAGAGCCAATGTTGCCCTCATGAGAATGCATGATTTAGATAAACTCAAGGTGAAAACTTTTTCATTGGAAAAAGACACATAATTGGACACACATGGAATAGACACATAATTCATGAGGGGTGTAGATACCACATCTATCTTTTTTTTATTTCACTTTACTACAAAGGTACAATGATTAGGTTGTTGTGTTTACATTTGTCAGGTAAAGTTCCTGTTGTACTTGTGTTCTGCACTCAGGACGTATGCCATATATCCTTACATCGTGCCCATTAGGTGGGAGGACACCCATCCCCTCCCTCCTTCCCTCTCTCCCCAACTAGAATGGAATTGAGTTTCTCTCTTATGTGGACATGTATTAGATCATCTACTGGCTTCATATTAGTAATGAGTACATTGGATTTTTGCTTCTCCATTCTTGGGATACTTTACTAAGAAGAATGTATTTCAACTCCATCCAGGTTAATACAAAAGATGTAAAGTCTCCATCTTTTTTGAAGACTGAATAGTATTCCATGGTATACATATAGCACAGCTTGTTAATCATTCCTGGGTTGATGGGCACTTAGGTTGTTTCAATATTTTGGCAATTGTAAATTGAGCTGCAATAAATGGTCTCGTGCAAATGTCCTTATGATAAAATGATTTTTTTTTCTTCTGGGTAGATGACTAGTAATGGGATTGCAGGATCAAATAAATGGAAGGTCTATTTTGAATTCTTTGATGATGACCATACTTCTTTCCAAAGAGGCTTGTATTAATTTGCAATCCCACCAGCAATGTAAAAGTGTTCCCTTTTCTCCACATCTGGGCCAGCATCTGCAGCTTTGGGACTTTGTGATGTGGGCCATTCTCACTGGGGTTAGGTGGCATCTCAGGGTGGTTTTGATCTGCAGCGTCTAACTCTTTTTTTTTTTTTTTTTGAGGCAGAGTGCCGTGGTGTCACAGCTCACAGCAACCTCATACTCTTGGGCTCAAGCGATTCTCTTGCCTCAGCCTCCTGAGTAGCTGTGACTACAAGCACCCGCCACAATGCCCAGCTATTTTTTGTTGTTGTTGTTGTTGTTGTTTGTTTAATAGGCTCAGGCCAGGTTCCAACCCAGCAGCCCTGGTGCAGGTGGCTGGCACCCTAACCGCTGGGCTCTGGTGCCGACTCATGCCGCGTCTCACTCTTACAACTTGCGTTTCATCTAGTGCTTACGGCTTGTGTGGAGTCCTCAAAAAAATATTCATTGAATTGAACTGAATGTGGATAACCCAACATCCTAGAACATTACCACGCCTGTCATAATAATGCAGGGTGGAGAGACAGTGCTACTTTGTTCTCCTTGCTCATGTGTTAATTAACATTGTCAAGAATCACGGGACTATCACTAGATAATTCACAGAGACTGTGGAGAAGCAGTCATCAGCCTGGAGGTTGTCACTCATGCACACATTCCTTTTGTAGTGGCTTTGCCTGTTTAAGGAGAATGGAATCTAGCCCAGGAAGCTAATCCTTTGAAATATCCGTTGTGACAAGCAGGATGGCAGAAAAATTAAGGTGCTGCATTCGTTATGGGAAAAAAACACTAGATAACGAGGAAGGAAGTCGGGCCCCCCTTGAGGTGGGGAAACTGCAAAATGAAAGCTGTGACATTTAGAAATGACTTCGAGCTCCGTGGTGTGAATGCAGCAATCCTGTTAGATGAGAAGGAGGAGGACTGTGCAGATCGCAGGATGGAGACGCAAGTGGCCAAGTAGGAAGGGCAGGAAGAGGGACATGGGTGTCGCCTCTGCTGTCGGGGAGCAAGGACGTTTACCCCGTCTGTGGCCTCACCTTTCTGCCCGGCACTGTTGGTGTTATCTTGGTCAAGTTGCTTGGAGGCTCTGATCCTCAGCTGAGCAGTCTGAGCTGGATGCAAAAGGTGGAGAGATTTGGTGTCAAAACATTTGAACTTAGCTGGATGTTGTGGCAGGTGCCTGTAGTCCCAGCTACTTGGGAGGCTGAGGCAGGAGGATCCCTTGAGCCCCAGAGTTTGAGGTTGCTGTGAGCTGTGACACCACAACACTCACGAAGGGTGACAGCATGATACTCCATCTCCAAAAAAAAAAAATAAAATAAAATAAAATAAAAAATAAATAAATAAAAACACCCAAACCCAAACAAAACAAAACAAAAACAAACAAAACATTTGGAACTGCAGCTGAGAACTAATAAAATGCGAACGTAGGAACAAAGAGACTTCCTGGAGTTCTAAGTAACATTTTTATGCGTGGAAAGGTTTTTATTTTCATAGTTATGGCTTCACTTTAACATGGATTAGAAAAAAATACAACTAGCCCATTAAACTACTGATTTCATAGATATTCTTTACTGGTTAAGATATGGCTTTTAAAAAAGCACATTCATTATAAATTGGTTTAAATAAAAATAACACATACGGGTCTGGTTAAAACAAAGAGAATGAAGGGGTTCTGGACCGAGTAAAGTTTAGCCAACAGTGATTTATGTGCACCATTCCTGCCTGGAATTGGTTCCATAGACCACTGTTCGCATAGACTGGTCAGAAGCAGCTAAAATCATTTATCCTGTCTTCTGAATCTGAGGAGAAAGGAGGTGGCAATAACCTTCAAGATGGTTTCAGCAACTTTGTTACAAATTCAAAACACAAACCTTTCCTCTTAAGAATACCAATAGCCAATATTTACTGAGGGCCCAGTGTTCTAGGAGCTATTCTAAGTACTTTACGTATTTTGTTTCATCTCATCCTCACAACCACCCTGGGAACTAAATTCCACTATTATCGTTATTATCCTCATTTTGGAGATTAGGAAATTGAGTGAGGCCCAAAAAGCACGTTGTTTAAGGCTTCAGTGCTGATACGTAAAGAAGCCAGGGTTTGAACTCAGGTAGACTAAGTCCAGGGCTTGTATCCTTCTGCATGTCTGTCCTACAACTGCAAGGGCTCCCAGGGTGAAAAATCCTTCCTGCCGGAGCAGTTGGGGACCTCAGTTTTCCCCAGAAGCCCGAGGCTGGCTCTCTGGGCCAGTGCTTCTCACACTTTAATGAGCTTTCTGAATGATCTGGGTCGGGGCCCAAAACCCAGCGTTTCAACAATCTCCCAGGAAATGCTGTTCCTGGTGATTCTTGGACCGTGCTTTGAATAGAAAGGTCAAGAACTTCTTATTATTGTGGGAGGCACCTCTCTTGCCCTTTTCTTCCTCTGCTCTGTCTCCAAGGCATCAGCTGAGCTCAGGGTCTGCGTGAAGTTGGATACACACGCTTGTCAATGAACAAGACATTTGGAATCAGATTCCGCTCAGACCTATCAATGAGTTTCTCCCCTTCTTAGTTTGTTGGCTAAAAAGGAAGCGTAACTAGCTGGTCACAAAGAGAAAAGACAACAGTGGCACTCAGTCCACCGGGCACAAAGGTGTCGCTTTCTCTTTACAGGGAAATAAGGTTCCAAATACATCTGGGGAGGGTTCAGTAGTAGCCGAGTTTTGGGCTGCAAACCTGTTTTTAACTTTATATAACATCTTGGCCCTTCTTCCAAGAAGCATTTCAAAACTATTCAACATCCCTGCTCTGGGACGTCTATAAAGAGACAAATTGTCCTTTCTTATGAGCTGACTTGGCAGAGAAGCACGGCCTGTCCCTTTTGCTGTCCAGAAATGTCCCAAATCTGTGGTCTGTAACCTCTTCCCTTCCGAAGATTCTTTTTGGACGAAAGTTGATCCTGAACGCTCTCCTGATTTGCATTCAGGGGTGTGCACTGTCATCAGTGTGACTCTTCCTTTGATATGTGAGCATAGAGGAAAAACACCTTCTCGTGTATTTTTGAAATGCAAGCTAATTTATATTTCAAGCCTCTGTTTCACCAGGGTAGAAAATTTTAATCTCAGTTAATTTGAAGTTTCTTCCTACCCTCGGTTTGTATTTAAATTGGGAGGTACTGGAGGTCTCGTGGGTTTATCTGCTCTTTAATGTGCTCTGGTTATAAGGACATTGCATAGGACATCTGCCACCCAGTCTAGTCCTCCCTCACTGGCCCACGCAGGTCACCACAGAGACTTCCCTGTTCTTGTTCGTAGAGCTGCTACACCATCTTCCTCTTATTCCAAGAAATATTTTTGTCTAAAGTGAGAGTTCTTTTCAGGTGCCTAACATTGTAGGCTTTAAAACATCAGAGCCAGGAAAATAACATTCTTTTTTCCTCTGCTTCCTTCTGTATGCACACCTCTCACCCCACCCCTCCTTGAACCAAGAAGCTTAAGAAAACATTAAAAATGGATGGAAGAAGGGCCAAAAAAAAAGACAACAGAGGTATAGGTATTTGAATATATCACCTGGCAACAAAATCTGATGCTCTAGCCCAGTGCTTTTCCAACTTTTCTTTTTTTAAATCTCACAGCATACTCAAACTTAAAATTTCCATGGGCCACTTAAATTATGTTGATCCAAAAAAGAGTTAAAAAAAAAAAAAGAACATACTTTCTGTGCTTTGAATTTCTTTTGAAAATAATTTAATTGATGATCTTAAAAAATTTTTCTGGCACACCCAGGAGCCTCCCACATCAGTGCTCTGGATGAACCGCCACGCCATTTGCGTAGATCTGTATTTTCATGTAGATTATGTGTGTTTAGTCTCTCTCCACTCTGCACACACTTTGATGGCACTGCCGTTCTCCTAGATCAGCGGATCTCAACCTTCCTAATGCTGCAGCCCTTCTATACAGTTCCTGTGGGTCACGACCCACAGGTTGAGAACCGCTATCCCAGATGCTGTTCCTTGTGAAGGTCCTTCTCTTTTCAGGTTCATCCAGCCTCTGGCAAAGAAGGGTAGAATTGAGAGAGGTGGGAGAGTCAGAACTGGAGGGGAAGGAAGGCGGGAAATGGGGCTCGCCTGAGAACGTTTCTGCGTCACGGCTTTGAAAATCTCACTTCTACTGATAGCACGTCATACATGGGTTGGCAATGAGATGAGACCTTTATCTCGATTATGCAGATGATACTGGTGGTAAGCTCATTTGACTGTGAAGCTGAGGGTAACAGTTACGAATAGCGCACTTCAGGGCGAGAAAGTCACATTGGATTCCTGGCTGGGGCACTTCCTATGTCCTTGACCTGGCAACCTAGTAACCCTCGCCAGTCATTCAAACGGGATAACAGTAGCATCTACATGGTAGGATTGCTGTAACATTTGAATGAGATTATGTAATGCATACTAAGAGCTCAGTATGATGAATCCCCAGCCCTTGGCAAGCATAAATGAATGGTGGTTTATAATAATGATCACACAAACAGGGTTGATTTTCTGATAATTTCCATATTTTAATTATCTTGGAGGTGGTCCTTTGTGTGGTTCTTGTTTATGAAAATGTAAAAAATCCCGAGAGAGGCAAAGACCTTTAAACCATCTGAAGGACAAACAGATAAAATCGCTGGTGTCAATGCATCATTATTCCCTTCACCCGGTGATGTCGCTGACGTCCGTAATATTGGGCGTATTGATCCAGCAAACTGAGACTCTGGTTTTAACACACAGGACTTGCAGTCTTTGGCCAGGGCTGGGTTTGAACCCGCCACCTCCAGCATATGGGGCAGCGCTCTCTCCTTTGAGCCACAGGTGCTGCCCACACACAAGACTTGAAGCATGGCCATTTATAAAATGTCCCCAAATGTTCGTCATGGGAAGTCCGGCGAGGCTGCTCCTATCAACGTCACAACCGGAATCATCCCCCAAAGTAAGGCCTGTGATATGAAATCTAAAATCATACCTAGTGTGTAATTCTGGCTCCTTTCCCTCGCATTCATATCCTCTCTCTCTCTGTCCCCTCATCCCCCCGCCCTGTCAATTTATTTACAGTCATGCACATTACGCGGTATACAAATCCACAAAACATTAGTACTTGTCACAAAGAATTTTTCCTCCCTGCCGTGAAAGTTCAAACAGTAACAGAATGTCTGATTCACAGTCCCCATTCTTTACCAGCTGTTGAATTTTATAAGCCAACAACACATGCTTGTGGCTGGACAAAACAGCGCGTAGAAGAGACAGACAAGCCTTTCTAGGCCAACAGCTCACTTGGATGCCATGAAGAACACCATGTGGCTTTCTCTGAGCATTTGAAGTAGAGGCTTTTTGCAGCAGCCAACACAGGCGGCAGAAGCTGTGTCCTCTGTGACACTTCATTCACGGCTTTTGAAGATGCCGTGTGTCACCCGTATGATAAGACCCCAAACAAGTCTTTTAAAATAATAACTCTCACAGCTGAGTTTATACAGGTGTCCTCTTGACAGCCTGCTGCTCCCTCTGAGCAGCTGAGAAGCCAGTCTGGGGGGTGGGAAGGTGGGTTTCTCCCGAGAAGGATGAGGAAACTGGGAAGAGAAGGAAAGAGAGAAGGATCTTCCTGGTCCCCTGAAGGCTTTCCTGTTCCTGGTCCCTGCTGCCCTTAAGTTGCCTGAGCGGCTTTGTAATAAATCACCCTTTGTTTGGCTAAAGTTGGCTTCAAGTTCTGATACTTGTAACGGAAGAAGTTTGAATAATATTGGGAGATGTTGTTCTCCTCTTTTTTTCAAGGAGGAAACTGGGAGTCTATGCCGTTAAGTAACTCACCCAAGGTCAAACGGCTTTATTCCCTGGGTTTAACTCCCAGGCCCAGATCTTCCCACTGAGCTGATGAGGCCAGGAAGGGTCTAAGGTGACGGCAGCCACACTGCTTTCTCTCTGCCAGAAAAGTCATCTATAGGAAGATCATTCATCATTTATTTGTTTTTACTATGCCGTCTTTGATTCATTTATCTTCTCGTTTTTCTGCTCAGGACGAGAACCCTGCCCCCAGCCAGAGCCCTGAAATCTCTGGGTCATGGGAGGCTGGTGAGAGAGGGATTTAGAAACAAGAGATTTGGGTACATTCTCTTTCAGACACCGGGCCAGACAGGGTGCCTCCCGTTTAGTCCCTGAGTTATTGGATTGTGTGCTTAGAGATTAAAAAGCAAGTGGCTAGTTTAAGTCCTGCCAGTCTGCTGAAGATCAACACACCCTGCCTTGGCTCCCACTTGCTCTCCAGCCCAGGAATGTCTGAAACGGGGGAAGTGGCCCTGCCACTGAGCAGAATTCGTGCCTTTGAAATTTTCTTTATTTTTGTAAAAAACAGAAGAAAGAAAGTATATATGTGAATCACTTATACGGTCGTAGTACTATCAGTGTTAGGAATTTGGTAGATTTTCCCCATCCTTTCTTTACTTTGGTATCTCTTCCATACAAAGTTGTTATCAGATATCTATCTAGTTTCCTAACTTGCTTTTAACTTTTTTGCATTTATTTCACACAAAGTCGTTATCAGATGTCTAGCTAGTTTCCTAACATGCTTTTAAAAAAATACTATGAGCATTTTCCACATTGCTGCATGTTGTGTACAACCATAAATTTAAGGACAGGCAAATTTTCAGATTGTAGTGTAATTGTGTGGACGTTTGCCGGGGGTTCTTCCCTGCTCTGGGTCTGGCCTTCCTCTCTGCAAGAGCCAATTCTTAATTAGGAGCTGAGCCAAATACTCCTTCCCCCCGCCCCCACTCCACCCTCCTTGGAAGCTGGGACATGGGAACAGGATATAAAATCAGCCACATGAGAGACAGAAGCAGGACAGTGGATGAGAAACTATTCTCCGTGCAGAGGTGGCCCCTCGGTGTGAAACGGTGGTGATGTCGGAGCAGTTTCCTAACTGGCCATTCCTGGGACATGATCCTTCCTCTCTTCCCTGCTGAGTCTCCCTGGTTCCTACTATTTTCAACCCAGGCTTTCCCTTCTCTCTGTAGATTCACGATACTCTGATTCCTTTCCAGTAATTTTCTTTCTGCCAACGTTGGGCAGAGGTGACTTCTATCTCTCACAGCCGGAGACTGACCTCCTGGAATTAGCACCTCCCAGTTTGGACAATTGAGTCTGTTCACGCTATTCAGTCAATAATCACTTATTACGCTCTGCCATGCTGACTAGGAACTAGAAATACAGTAATAAGACTCAGTTTTTTCATTAAAAAATAAATCACGGCTCGGCACCTGTGGCTCAATCGGCTAAGGCGCCAGCCACGTACACCTAAGGTGATGGGTTCGAATCCCCAGCCTGGGCCTCCAAACAACAATGATGGCTGCAACCAAGAAATGGCCGGGCGTTGTGGCGGGCGCCTGTGGTCCCAGCTACTTGGGAGGTGGAGGCAGGAGACTCGCTTGAGCCCAGGAGTTGGAGGTTGCTATGAGTTGTGATGCCATGGCACTCTACCCAGGGGGATAGCTTGAGGCTC
>CAUYQV010146551.1:0-17732 GCA_963574575.1 Galagoides demidoff
GTGATGAGGCTTACAGAACTTCCTGTTCACCTCTGTCCTTCTGTGGGTAAACTGAGGCTCAGAGGAGGAAAAGGGCTGTTCAAGGTCACACAATGACTTCGAGACAGAACTGGGGCTGGAACCTGACACCCTGAGGTCCCCCCTGCCCTGCCCTCTACTCACGAATATTAATTCTTTCACTTGCTACCTTTGCTATCTCAGATTTCAGCAGATCATTTGCTTATTAAAATGTAGAAGTCCAGATAAGAGGAACAGGGCATACCCTAAAATAATTTTAAAATCAATATACTTCCTTCTTGAAGTTGCTTCTAAACACTTTAATTATGCTTAAAAGGGCTACAAATGACATAATTTCTGGCTTCCTGTAAACTAGCAGTATTTTATAATGAAAATGCTCCACCCCTTCCTTTAATGTATGTAACACAATGTAAAAACAATAGCTACTTTATACATGCCGTCATCCATTTAAAAATTACTTTTTAATAGTTGCAAATTTATATCATTCCTTTTTCTCCTTGACTTTGAATTTCCCTTCCTCTTCCCCTTCAGAATCCTAAATTAATATGTTTTTACACTTAAAAGGTGCTTATTAATCACTCTATCCAACATTCCTACGTCAAAAATATGCTCATCATTTGAAATTTAAATTTTTAAATTCCTCTGTCTGTTAAATCTATGTGTTAACATTGTTTTTGGTAGTGAATTACTTGTACAATTATTTTTCATCTGCAACTTACCAGTCCAAAATACATGGATTACAATTTTTTGTACCTATTAACGAAATACGAACTGTAAATGTCATTGGAAGTTGTATCTTGGGTGGTCAGGGTACTTCATGAGTCCGGGAGGCTGGACCCCAACGGGCAGAAAGTCTCCTCTCCTGTGCTCCAGGGGCAAAAAATCATGGGGAGATTTGAGGTCTGGAAGGGGCACATCTTTCTTTTGCAGAGTGGGGAAGGGATGGCTGTGGAGGGAAGGTGGGAGATGAGAGCCACCATGTCACCCTGCCAGCCTCTACTGCGGGTTGTGTCCTTGGGTAGAACTTGAGGGAGGAGTATTTAGAAGTCTAGATGCCATCAGCAATCTCTATGCCTGGGAAGTCCTGGAAAAGTCTTTGGCATCTATAGACCACTGATGTGGTCTCAGTACATAAATGTCCTGAGCAGTCTTTTTTTGTTTGTTTGTTTTTTTCTCCTCACAACTTTATATAAAGGGATCACTTATTGCTGGGGATATTTTAAGTGTCAGTCTCTGTGCTGAGCGCTAGAGAGACAGAAGAGAGCAAAACCTGGCCTCCAGGCTGAAGATGCTCATAGTCATGAAGGGCGCCAAAGATGCCACCACTGGAATATGTGCCCAGGGCCTTATAGGAGGCACTGAGGCAGGAGAGATCACTTACAACCAAGGGGCAAGAAAGAAAGTTTTTATGAGGAAGACCTCATTTTAATGGGCTCTTTCAAAAAAAAGGCAGGCTATGAATATTTTGAGAGGAAGGAAAGAATACTTCCAGAAAGAAGCAAGAAAGACAAATGTGGGCTGCTCCTTAATTGGTGCCTGCCATCTGTCAATCACCGACTTGACAGAAGTCCCACCGTGACACTCAGGATAGTATCGAGTGATGTGTGATAAAATGCCTGAGACAAATATAGGTGCTTTAATTGCAATATGTATTAAAGCTATTAGCCTAATTATGGTGATGGTATAATACTGTATCTTCCTCTAAAAAGCAGTTGTTTACAATGTATCCTAATAACAGCTTCTTTCTGGCTGCTTACTTTGTGATCTTAATATGTACAACAGCTCTCAGAGGCAGGTTGTATTATTGTTTTCATATAAAAGAGGAAACTGAGGCCCTCAGAGGGTTAGGTTTCTTGCTCCAAAGCCACAGCTGGTAAGTGGCAGAGCTGAAACCCACAAACAGGTGCGTCTAACTCGGAATCCTGGGCTCCTGCCAGCCATCTGCAACTTGCCTCCTCTCTCTCACACCTTCAGGAAATGCCAGTGTGTCTGTAAACCCCACACACATTTCACCTGGCTGGCTCCCTGTACACGATTCTGTTCAGGTCACTGGCTAGTCTGCAGCTGGTTTGGGACTGTTATCATGGTACTTATCACAGGCTAGGGTGGCTGCTTGGAGAACAGACAGCCAAACAAGAGGCCACTGGGTCAGGGATGTATAGATATGGGATGTCTTCATTGTTCAGCCACCAAATAATTGTGCACCCTCAACAATTCATCCTCTCATTCATTCACACAACAAACATTTATTGAGACCTATTGTTTATAAGACTCTCTGCTAGGTACTAGGAAATGGAGAGAGAAAGCCCAGTATGTATCCTGAGGGGCTGAGCACATGGGGGAGAATTCAGACACATATATCCTTGATCCTCTGGTGTGGAGGAAGCCAGGGCTGTTCAGGCCCCGAGGAGTGGAATCCCTGCTCCCCTTCCTTCCATTTCTAGCCCTCCCTCCCTCCTCCTTTCATCCTGGTCTCATGTCATCCTTGCAGCTCTGTGAGGGCCACCAGGATCTCTGTTTACAGACAGCAGAACCAAGGCTTAGGTTATAAAACTGGTTGACAGGTGCAGCTGGGAACCCTGAAGGAAGCTGGGTCCAGGTGCCCAGTCTGAGGCCTGTGTGCCTGTCACACTGCCACCAGCCATATTTGTACAAACCCTTTCATCCACGCTGTTCTGCTGCCTGACTGCAGGAGTGTGACCCACCCCATGCTGCTGAGACCATCGCTGTCTGCTGCAGCATCACAAACTGTCATCTGTGGTCTTGATTTTTTTTTGTGATGTGAGCAAAGTAATCTTTATCCCCTTCCTGTGTTCAAATGTGTTGGTGCAGAATGTGCCCTGCGTTGGGGGTGGGATGCCGCCCCAGACCCTGCTGGTTGTCACATGATATACATTGAATGTGCCCTGTGCTGGGGGTGGGATGCCACCTCAGACCCTGCTGGTGGTCATGTGATATACATTATGTGCCTGACAGTCCTTTCTAAAGTCAGGAACATGTTTAATTTTGAAGCCTCATGGGTTTGGCTAAAGGACTTTGGACCCATAGCAGAGAATTAGTCTGGAGGCAGGAAGGAAGAAAGGATAAAAAAGAAATAGGAGGGCTGGTCTGTGTTTGGGGCGTGGGTCAGGATGGCTCCAGGATAACACAGCTGAGCTGAAATGGGGGACAAGTCACAGAGACCCCAAGTGGTGGAAGAAACTAGATCTGGGGATAATCACAGATGGACAGAACCGAGGTCCAGAGAGGAAAGGCCTGGGACTGGGGTCGGCTGTGTGGCCATAGTGGGCTCATCTGGGCTTGTCACATATGCGTGGACAAAGGTATGTTCCAGCTTTTGTCAGCCTCTCTTTGTGGGCTCCCCAGGGGCTTGCTGTGCAGCGTGGCCCTGTCACTGGCTTGTTTACTAGGCCCCTGGGAGCTCCCCTGGCTCGGCAGCAGAAGCCCAGGCCGTGTGGCCGGCCTGCGGTCCCCGCGCTGGGAGGCAGTGGCACTCGTCTCCATTGTCTGGCAGCAGCCCCCGAAGGAGCTCGGTGGATCCATCATGCCTCCTTCTGGATGCCCTTCTCCTCTTGGCTGGGAATTTAGCCCATTTTAGAGAAAAAATGGCCTTGAGGCTCCTATTCTAGATTCACAGGCCTATGATTCTGGCATCCCAGGAGGGGGGCTGTTTACAGCCTCTCAGAAACCCCCAATAGCTCGGTCTCCTTGCTGGAGTGGCCATGCCAGGTGGCTTGAGCCCCCAGAGTGAATGAGTCACTGACCACTGTCTGAGTAGCAGGGTCCTCTAGGCTGTAGGACACGGGAGCCAGCCCAGAAAGGACAGTGACCAGCGGAAGGAGGCAGCACAGCAGGTGGTAGCACGTGGGAAGCTGGCAGGCTCCAGTGGGGGCCCTGGCCCAGCAGGTGGCTGAAGATGCTCCTAGGAGTCTGGGAGCTCCAGTGGTGGCCCAGCAGGTGGCTGAAGCTGCCGTTAGGAGGCTGGGAGCTGCTGATGCCTGGGCTCTTGGCAAGCAGCTGACAGGCTTCTGGGAGCCGTGGGCACAGGTGGCAGGGCTGTGGCTGGCCCAGGGTCCTGGATGGAGCCAGTGCAGAGGCAGCAGTCTGGGTCTGTGCCGAGCAGCTTCTGACCCTACACTCTCCGTCCTCTCCTCATCTTCCTGCCCTGCCTGCGAACTCTCTTCATCTGGCGGACTCCTCCCCTCCCCTGGAGATCCAACTTGGGTATTACTTCCTTTAAGGGGGCCTGTGGGCCTGGACCCTGGGCTCCTCCCTCCCTGTGGCACACTCACCACAGTGCCCTAAGTGCCCAGTGCTCGCCCAGATGGGAGCTCGCGTGCCCCTGAAGCCGCATGTGTGGGCAGGTCTAATTGGTGTGGGATTCATGGCGTTTACTGAATGCAGAGACAGAGGCCGGGCAGGGAATGGAGATAGAAGGAGCCATGTAAAGGGAGCAGTCTGAGGAGTCAGGAAGCAGCTGCCTGTCAGAACCAGGCCCAGGTCAGAGCTGGGGCACAGCCGGGGGTCTGGGTGCGGCTCTGGTTCTTGAGCCCGATCATCTTCAGCCTGACCGTGGGTGGAGCGGGACTTGGCACTTAACTTGGGATTGGGGTGCGGGTGGCCCTCATGAGGGAGAGGCGTGATGAATGCCGCCCTGGGCAGAGCCTGCACCATCTGCTTCCCAGGTGATCAGAAACATGTCCTCAGTTTAGCACTTAGGTCCTTGGAGAGAAGGCCTGGGGGCTGGGGCCAGGCTGATGGAGAAGGGTGGGCCTGCTTTGAGACGGTGGAAAGAGGAGATGTGGCTCCTTCTTGGCTGGGCATGTTCCCTGCACCGGGGACTTTGAGAGCAGGGAGAGAGTGCCAGGCCTGGGTGGGCACGAGTGGAGCTCCTCCTCCCCCCGCCCCTCCCTGCCACCGGGTCTCTGTGCCAGTTCATGCCTGTCCTGGCTCCAGCGCTGATCCTGCCACCATCAGTACTTGGTGCTTTGCAACCCCATGAGGGTGGCAGGGACCATGTCTGTCTTACAGCCCCGTGAGGGTGGCAGGGACCGTGTGTGTCTCACGGCCCCATGGGGGTGGCAGGGACCATGTGTGTCTTACAGCCCCGTTAGGGTGGCAGGGACCGTGTCTGTGTTTATAGCCCCGTGAGGGTGGCAGGGACCATGCTAAGCTTCTGATGTACTTTTTCTAATTTAGGCTTCACAAAATGCTATGAGGTCAGTATTCCCACTTGGCAGTTTAGGAACCCAGGGCAGGGAAGTTAGTCACTTGCCTGATGTCACACATTCTCTCTTGGGGGCACGGGCCACTCACCTACCTGCACCCATTCTCTCCTGGGGCACGGGCTGCTCACCTACCTGCACCCAGCCTTTCACCTGCTGTTGGGGCCGCTTCATCCCAGGTCTCTGCCTTAGTGCTGGTTCTTGGGACCCATCTTTGCTTCTGTCTCCCTTATATTCAGGCAGTAAAACAATTCATTCTCCTCTGCCTTCATGCGTCTCAAATCTCTTTCTCTTAGTCCTCTTCATCACCTCAGGGGGGACCCGACTGCTTCAACTCTGGACTCCATAGCCCCGACTTGAGCTCCCTGCTTCAATCCACCTGCTGAACAGATTTATAG
The DNA here is from genome assembly GCA_963574575.1 of Galagoides demidoff. NCBI lineage: Eukaryota > Metazoa > Chordata > Mammalia > Primates > Galagidae > Galagoides > Galagoides demidoff. The sequence continues at coordinate 5,642 of CAUYQV010146551.1, forward strand.
AGAGAGCACGTCAGCGGCTCAGACACCTGGAGCTCAAAGGCCCCAGCTCCGGGTCCTGCAGTCGCACTCCCAGCGGCAGCTCCTGCTTTCTTTGGCTGCCCCGTCCATGCTGAGCGGACCAGTCATGCATCTTTCTGCTTCCCTTCTGCTGTAATTCTGGGCCTTTTCTCTTCTCCACACAGCCTTGCCAGAACCCACCCTTTAAGGCTTAGGAATCACCCGGTGAAACTTTACTAAGCTAACGCCCCCATTGTGGAGTTAATCATTAATTCAATTCACATCTATTCCCCACTTCCCAGACTAGAGTTAATACCAAGTTGGCTAGAATAACTTTTTTTTTTCCCCTGCCTGGAACTGACTCAGACTCTCTTCTTCTGCACAACTAATTAAAAGTGAACTAAAAATAAAATCACTCTCAGTGTTAAAGTGGCAAAAAAATAAATAAAATAAAAATAGAATGACTTCCCCATTTCTACACAGCAACAGCCGCTGCTTATTCCAGAAAGGAAGCTTTCTCTCTGGCCTCCTCCAAATGACTCTCATTATAATCTCTTCAGGAGCCTGAAGAGTCATGTTCAAAGTTTGGGTTTGTTGGGTCTAAATGATAATTGTCCCCAGTTCTATAATTACATGGGTACGGTGGTTAAAAGAGATTTCCCAGAGTTAGATGTATGATGAGAGTTTTTAAAGTTTTTATTTTTAAAAAAAGTGTTTAAGATTTATGTGAATTGGAATACAACCTTCCAGTCAACATAGATTTTTTAACTCATTCAAATGAAGCCTTAAGAACTAAAATTAAATTTAGCTATAAAAGCATCCCGAATCTGACTTCTACCCCAGGATGTTCAGAGCCGGAAGGAGTATCATTACCACCCTTGCAAGGAAAAGCTGGATTATTTCAAATTCATGACTGGTTTTGAAACCATCGGGGAGCTGATGTTGCAAAGGCAATGACTTGTGGAAAAACCTAAGGAGGGGTGCTGACCTGGGGAGATGAGACGTGAGCACATCCCCTGAGCAGACAAGGTGGGCACGCAGGGTGAATACAGCTGGGAGAGCTGGCTAGTCGTGGAGGCTGAGAGTGAACTGACGAGACTGGGGGCAGCCCTGGGGCTGCTGCAATTGGAGGGGGCATATCTTTTTGCAGGCTTTGGCCACAAGTCTTATGGACCCCACCTTTTCTGTGAGGTCCCTCAAGCATAAAACATCTGAGTACGGAGCTGGTAAAGGAGAACATCTGCTCCATCCCTCCCCTTTCATCCTACTGCCGAGCAGTGGCCCTTGTCTGCAGGGCTCTGGCAATGCTGTGCACCGTCCACAGCACTGGGGAACACTCACCCCAGCAGCGGAGAAAGGGAGGGGGGAGGGCACTGCTCCTAGAAGGGGGAGGATCAAGTGCTGATCCCACAAGTGCAGAGAGCAAAGAGGCAGGAGCGCCTAAAAGGCCGTATTCCCAGGACTCAGGAACAAAGTCCAGGCTTGAACTTGACCCAGCTTAGAATTGCAGAGATGGCACCTACCCACCCTTAGTCCTACAACCAACCTAAGGTTTCAACAAAAAATAACAGTAGAAATCTGGCGAGTGAAGGACAGGAGAGGCACGGGAATGTGGAAAGGAACCCTTTCTGCAAAATAAAATAAAACAGCACAAATAAAATAAAAATAGAGTGACAAATAGACACTGCTCTGGCAACCCCAGACTCGGTCTGTCTCTGCAGGAATTTGAAGACTGTTATACACGTAGGGTGACTTTAGCAACAAGAAATCTCAAATCCAGTCTAACACCTGACTGGATTAATGTAAACCCTTATACCAGCAAAAGGACACAGCAAAAGGCAAGCTGTGTCCATTTCGACCCATAAAAACTATTATCTCAGTCTCTACTGTCCTCTACACGTCATGGCTTCTTGCTTTCACCAAGGCAATAAAGAGTAATATACTCCCAAGGAACAGAGCAATTGTCTGAACAAAAGACAGATATGGCACAGACATAGTAACTGTCTGGAAGGGAATTGAAAATGACTAAGAAGAGACATCAGGGGAAGGGGTTCTTGCCCAAGGCAGGTCAAAGACTTACACATTACATTTGGGGATGAGGTGGCTCGGTGCCCGTAGCACAGTGATTATGGTGCCAGCCACACACACTGAAATCGGTGGGTTCAAGCCTGGCCCAGGCCAGCTAACCAACAATGACAACTGCAACCAAAAATAGCCAGGCACCTGTAGTCCAAGCTACTTGGGAGGCTTAGGCAAGAGAATTGCTTAAGCCCACGAGTTTGAGGTTGTTGTGAGCTGTGATGTTGCCGAGGTTGACATAGTGACCCTGTCTCACAAAACAAAAGAAAACAAATCACTAATAGAACACCACAGTATAATAGTTACAAACAAGATCAATCAAAAAATTCTAAAATGGGGGGGTGCAACTTTAAGGAGAAATAGAACATTTGTACAGGCCCCCAATACCTCCCCTCAAATTTGCTAATTAGTGTGGTGGGTTTAACATACAACCACAGATTCTTGGACCTTCCTCCCTCCAGAAGGCAGAGCCAAACATCTTTCCCCTTAAATATGGGATGGACGTAGTGACTTACTTTTAACAAATGTAGTAGGAGAAAGGAAAATCTGATGCCACCTTGACTGAGTGGTTAAGGTTTATGTCCCCAGTGGTGAGTCATGTGGATATCATGTGCTCTGACAAGAGGTGGTGGGGCACCCCACCTTCTCGTGTCCTGCCATCAAATCTATAACCTCAGTCTAGTCCTGAGACATCCCACAGACCCAGATTGAGACACATTGTAAAAATTCCTGATCACTTCTTTTCAAAAATGTCAAGGTCTTGAAATAGGAGGAAGGACAGAGAATTCATCCGGATGGAAAGAATCTAAGGAAATGAAACGTGGTGTCCTAGATTGGTCCTGAAACAACAACAGAAAGGACGGTTGTAGCCAAACTCGGTAAGTCCTAATGAAGTCTCTTGTTTAGTTAAGAATTGTGTTCCCATTGGTTTAGGTTTGATAAATGCAGCGAGTTTTAGCAACGTTAGAGGAAGCTGGTGAAAGGTTTGCAATGCTTCTGCAAATCTAAAACTATTTTCAAACTAGAAACAGCAACTTTGTGTAGAGCCCACAATGATGCTTTTAGGCCCTTATGTCCAAAGTTTGGAAAGGCATTTTTGAACTGGGTGGTGGGAAGAACTTCTGTGTGCTCTCAGACGAAATGAAACACATTTCATCTGAAATGTGGCCACTCCAGCTGGCCCATGGACAGTGGCACTGCAGGAGGTTTGGAAAGTGATTGCAGAGAACGGCCTCCCTCTTGGTGCTTTCTCGGCACCCTGCTCAGACCTCGGCGTCCACCCCTCTCATGTACTCTGGGTCACTTTATTTTCTTGACTATTACCCTGTTGGACTGTGAGCTCAGGGTCCTATCGTGTTGCATTTTCAGATCCCAGCACAGTGCCTGACGTGGTGTCAACTATCGCTCCCTGGATGGATTTGTCTAATTTGCATGCTTGGGGAATGTTGGAAAATACATGATCGAGATTTTGATATTTCTTTTGGGAGATCATATTTAGAAATTGATCAATCTTTGCTAATTGGGCAGAACATGCTCTTTCCTTTGAAATCTGATTTCAATACACCGTCCCTGGGGAGCTCCGATTAGCATATGACATTTCATTGCTCCGTGCTAGCAAATGCATTTATGTTTCATTTCAAACACAGGGCGAACTGTTCAAAGCACCGTCTTTTTATGTACGAAGCATCCGGCTGTCCTTCAGTGAAAAATAATGGCCAGATTGAACAGAAGCAAAAACGACGTCTAACTCCTCACCTTTCACACTTATTTATAATTTAGAAAATGAGGTCACACCCATCATCTCATGTAACCCTCACAATCACTCTGTGACATAAGCAGGGCCGAGGGCAGAACCCTCCTTGTGCAGAGGGGAAACTGAGTCTTATGTAAATAAAGCGACTTGCTAAGGTCTGAGTCAGGACAAAAGACCTTTGACTTCCCACTCCCTCAGGTCTCTTTCTTTTCCACGGCCATACTGGAAAAGAACCCCGCCGTGGTGGTTACGCTGTAGAATCTTAATTCTACACTCTGCTGAGCCCCCGTCGGTATGCTCTGCTGCAGATTGCATTTATTTTTCTGTCTTATGAAAAACCTCATTAATACAGTTTTGCTGTTCATTCTTCTGTGTGTGTCATGTCAATAGGCTCGAATATAGTGGAAATAATTGGACTGTGGGGTTCCGAGCTGGGAGTTTATTGTCAAGTCAGCTGTCCCCGATTATTCATCAGTGTGCGAGAACTCAGCCGTGCAAAAGACCCCTCCACCTTCCTTACCTGCAAATCATGCAGCCTCAGCATATTAGTGGCCGGTCTTATGGAATGCTAATTTTGTCATTTAGAATCAGATAATTAGAAACACAACTGAGGAATTGTCCAAATTATAGACAGTAGCAAAGAAAGTTTAAAACTTTTCTCTCTGTTCAGTCTGACCTCTTGACTGGTAAACGTCCACGTGAAAAGTTCTCAGTTTCCTCATCCGTGAGCTTCATTCTGGAGTCGTTCATTTACACATCCCATCCATCTGCACGCACAGGTCGTCAGCTGTGTACCCAGCACTGGCCTGTGCTTGGGCACAGAAAGGTTATTAAGAGGATCTCTGTCTGAATGGACTGAGTGTGTAGACAACAGACAGAGGGGGGCTTATTATAGTTCCAGGGTCCCTGGTGGTCAAGTGAGCATGGGATGGGGTCATCGGTGTCCTCCAAGGTGAGCTATTAATAGGCTGAGTGCTGAAGGCAGGTGTGCCAGTAGAGGGCCACCAGTTCCTGGCACAGCGAGACTTGGAACCTAAATCCTCCAACTGCATGGCCTCCTTAACAAAGAAACCCCAGCGTGAGTAAGGGGAGGAGAGTGGGGCTGGGCTTTCTGGCACGGGGAGCGGTATGGACAGAGGTGCAGAGATTTGCCGTGGCAGGATGACTTGGAGGCATGCGAGGCTCTTTGATGTTGCTGAGGTTTAGGGGGTCACAGCAAGTGGTGAGAATGAAGAGTTCGGCAGAGGCCAGTGCCAAGAGAGCTGTGTGTCCTGAGCCAAGAAGGTGGCATCTTAGCCTGCAGGTCGGGGGATATACTGGAAGGTTTCAGCAGGAGAATGTCATGCTCAAATATGACTTTTTGAGAGCTCATTTGGACAGCAGTGCAGAGACACAGGGAGAGAGAGGGAGAAGAGGCCTCTGGGAAAGCCGAGGTGGGCCAGGATGGAGGGAGTACCGTGGGTGTAGCCACTCAGTGGGGGGGTCTTTGGCAGGGCTGGAAGTGGGGCCAAATGTGCAGGGAGGTGACGTCCTGGTTTCTGTTGACCACAGACTGCACGACCTTGTGCAATGCACTTGTTTTCTGTGAACCCCCACTACTTGCCTGTCAGATAGTCCAGTGGTCCCTCCTCGGCCTGGTCAGGGGTTACAGAGGCAACCTAGTGAGAAGCAAGGCAGGATGCCCTGAGGACGGGGAAGTGCTGGCAAATTGGATCTGCTATTATTATTTAAATCGAGGGTTGGCAGACGATGGCCTTTTGACCAAATATGGTCTGCTGCCAGTTTTGTAGATCAAGTTTTATGGGAGCGCAGCCCCACCCATTTGTGTATGTACCGCTGGGTCTGGCTGCCTTCCTATCACAAAGGCGGAGGTGAGTTATTTTATCTGAAACCATGTTGGCCAAAAAGTCTGCAGTATTTGCTATCTGGCCTCGTTCTGACAAAGATTGCTGCTTTCTGGTCTAAGTCACGAGTTAACAGTTTTGCCAAATGTAATTATTAATTGACATGTGCTATTCCAGAATTTCTTCCGTTTATTGAGTTAACTGCTGTCGGGCAGGGGGCCAGGGTTCCTCCGTGTGTCTGGCTTCCCTGGGGCCTGGCTTGGAATGGCTTCACTCGTAAGGAACAGGGGACAGTCACTTCACAACCCTGCCAAGCTCCTCTCTTGGAGAACCTGCCGGGAATCTGTGCGAGACAGCGTGAGTCATCCCTCAGGAGAAACACAGACAAGACCATTGACAGCAGGGCTTCCTTTGAATCTCTGCATAAAACGTGTGTGCCCCCTTGCTTCTCTCTTCTTTCCTGGAGGTTACCTTAGCCTGCTTATTGTTCGTGCCACTTATTTCCCAATTTCCTGGAGTCATTTTGTCTCTCTTTATTCTTCTCCCAGTAATTTTCGTTCTTGCATTCCAATTAACAACCCGCATAATCGTTAAAAGAACCCAGAACAAATTACGGTTATTACTGCTCCGACCAACCCTCGGCTCCAGACAGTGCGCGTCATTGTCACTTTTGGGGTCCAAACTATTCTCGACACCCCTTTGCATTTTCCAGCTCCGAGGATGGCAATTATACACTTAGAGACACGAGAACCGAGGGGAAAGGCCACCAGCTGCCCAGCCTCACCGCCCTCCTGCCAGTCCCTTTCTTACAAAAGAAACCAATTTGGACCAAGTTTTTACATGAGGCCTCCAGCTATTCTCAGCTCCAGAAATATCAGGAGGACGTAAAAGCCACGTGTGCTGTTAAATATTGTCTCTGCTTAACGCAAATAGGGGAACCTGTGAGGCCCGAGCCCAGCTCACCTGCATTTCCCACTGGCTCTCACTGGCTGAGACAGAGTCGGGGGCGAAGCTGCCTCTGGGACGTGGGCTCTCAGGCCTGAAAATGGTCCCACCGTTCCCAGGTCTTATTTCCATTTAGTATGGAAGAGAGGGGGGAAAAAAGAAAAGAAAAATAGAACATCGGAGCCAGCAGAGGCCTCGGAAGCAAGGGAGTCCCCGCTTCTCACGAACCGATGGTCTCGTGACCCCGACGCTCCGCGGTTATTTATTTACGTGGCGGCTTCCTTTGCACAGCTGGCGGCAGCAGAGGATTCCTTCGCTTCTTCAGGATTCATTTGTTCTTTCATCAAGTGTGCAAAGTCATACTACTGTCCAGAGCGAATCCCCAGCCCCGATGACCGTCCCCACGTCTGAGCCACTAGCCCGTTCCGCGGTCCCTGTCGGCCGTTTCCTTCCTGCTGCCAGGACCCGCAGCCTGGCTCGCTCCCCTCTGAGCAGCGCCCCTCTCCGTGGGGGCCTCCACATGCTGCCGCCTCCTCACCCTGCTGGCCCTCCTGCCCTAGTGCTGCTTTGGTGGGAAAGGTTTTTATGGAAAAAGCACAAATGTAGGGAGCAGATGTGGGGGGACAAAATGCTTCTGAATCTTCAGATTTGCAGAGTTGTTGCCGGTGGTCGGTCGCTCGTGGCTTCCTCTGCAGACGGACCTCGCGTGTCCTCACAGACGCCTGCTCACGTCTTAGATTCCTGGGGAGGTTCTTGAATCTCCCACTGTGAGACTCAGCCGTCCTTCCTCCTGAAACACCTTTCCATTCTCACCCAGGCTTGGAGCCCATTGAAGGGAAGCCAGGGGTGTGGACCAGCGTCCTGGTGTGGTGAGATAGTGTCTCTGCTAAGGGAACACTCAGTGGCTCCGTGGGCTTGATCAGAGAGTGACGTGAATATCGGAGTTAGGGGGTTGACCCTATGCAAAGGGGAACACCTATGGAAGGATTGTGGGAAGGGGCTGACATCTCATCTGCCAGTGACAGTAAGTTAGATTGGAGGGGATTAGTCTGGAAGGGCAATCTTATTAGGCAGTAGGTCAATGAAAATGAACTGAGGAAAGAGTTTGAGATATACGAGTATTAAACTGAGTTTACTGCCTGGCAGGGCAGAGAGATGGGGGCCTTCAGATTAACTGTCACAGATGACTCAAGGTCAGCTGCTGACACCAGGCTTACTGGCAGACAGCAAAGTCTGAAGGGGAGTAGCCCCTAGGAAGATGGTCACCTGGATCCATGGCACAGGTGGGGCTTATAAGGCAAAACCTCAGAGTCTGACCAAGAAGCCTGAGTACTGGGCTTCAGTGAGCCCTGAGCTTGCCCGTTTAGGATTGGGGTTGTCATGAGTTTGGAGCAGGCCAACCGCTGAGCCCACATCTGTTTGCTGAGTCTAGACAGCAGCAGGTCTCTGCCAACTGCTGATTTCCGAGTAGCTTGTCTTCTGATCCCTTCACCCTGAACTCTGGATGTTTGCTGTCTTACCTTCTTAGTGTGTGGGGTTGGTCAAGCATGGGCAAGACCATATGCACACACTCAAGATTCAACCAAGACTTTGATCAGAATACACAAACCCAAAGCCTTGTGGTAATCAGACAGCTTTGCCTGGTTGGGATTTCAGGCTCTGGGGAGAAGGTCACTGTAATCTCTTTGAGTCTCAGTTTTCCCACCTGTGATAATCCCTGCCTTGTTGGACTGTGGCAAGGCTTGATGTGAGAAAGCTTATGTCTGATACCTGATAGGAACTCAGTGCATCCACAAAGTGATCATGACTGTGCAAGGGAAAGCACTCGGGACTGTCCGGGCAGCCTCTGGCCATTAGGCTCCTGCTTCTTGCAGGAACTTGGAGCTCCAGGGACCTTCCTGGAAGACCCTGGCAGGGCCAGCTATTCCTGGCTCCATCCTGCTGTGGCTCTGCTTTTCTCTCTGGGGACAGAGAAGATGGATCACTGTCTTGAAGGTGCATCACTCACATCACCACCTGCCTGGCCTGTGACAAGATTTAAACTGTCACTTAATTTGTTCCCTATTAAGTGTAGACATATCCTCACCTTTAGCAGAACCTGGGGGAGGGGCTGGGAAGGAAGTCAGGAGTCAGGAGAGGATCAGCTTCCAGGGCTGTGCTTTCCAAGGTCCCCTCATGCTTAGAGGCTATAGGGTTTCCAGCAGCAGACAGGGCATCGGGGCCGAGGCCTGGACCAGGTTACAAACTCAGAGAGGGGGCTGTTGGGTGTGCGGGCCTTGAGCAGAGCTCAGCTCTCTGTGCTTAGTAGGTTTGTTTTAAAGTCACAGCTTTCTGGAAGCCCTTCACTCTGCATCAGCTTCCCCTGAAACGCTGATCTAACAATCCTGGCTGTGCACAGAATGTTGAGCTGTAGTGTACCCTTCCTGCTCGGCTCCTGAGATGGGATTTGACATGCTCATCCTTTGAATTTCCAGGAGCCCTTAATCTTCTTTGACCCACGCCAAGCCAAAGATGAGCCTGTAAAAAATCATATGTAACAATTTCTTTAAATCCTCCCCGACTTTTTTCCTATGCGGATTTTGAATCATAGAGTGTTTCTGAGCAGAAGGCATCTTAGAGGTTGTTAGCACAGGAAACTGGGGCTTCCAGAGGTCCCTGTTTTCAGCTTGTTCATTTGGTGCGCCACTGTATAACCCCAAGAACAGGCCAGCTCTGTGCTGGGGCTTATTTAATCCTCGACTCCACCTTGGGAAATTGCTAGCGTTGTTTCCACTTTACAGACTAGAAAACTGAGTGTCAAATGCAGGTCAGCCACCTGTCCAAAGACACCCAGCTAGTCAGAGACAGGGCCTGTATCCAAATTTATGTCCTCTGTGTTCACTAATTCTATTTTTACAAGAAGTCAGTCACTATTACAATGTTTTAATCATAGAATTTGCTATGGAACTAGGACTATGCCAGGAGCCAGAGCAGACAGAGATTTCCCTTTAGGCTAAAAAGATGATGCTTCAGGGTCCCTCATCATATGCTCACATAATAATATCTTTTTGTAAAATTTGCAAAAGGTATTGTATCTGCAATTGGGTAAGACTATTGTCTCTTTCTACTCTGACTCCCCTTTCAGGCTAGGTGGTAGGAGGGGCCTTTTTTGGGTTGGTCAAAGGACACTTGATTTGGGAACATGTTTGCTTGAGTTCAGAGGGATATAGTCATGTGGTCTTAGTCCCTTTGGGGGAATATTTATGTTATTGCTGTTTATCCAGGGGGAGAAAGGGCTTCTAGAAATCCTCCTGAAGTTCACTCTGCTGACCCATCTGGTATCAAGACATAGGTGTAAGGTCAGAGGTCATATAACACTCCGACATGTCTGCTGGCACCAGGCATAAGATGATGGAGGAGAAACCATCTGTGTAAAATAGAGAGTCTGGGGGACTTCCTCTAATCATGAGATGGGCAAGACTCTAAGTGAGATGTGTGGTTCTCATCTAATAATCAAATAGACGTTCTCTCCTGTTGAGATAATGGTTAGTGATGCTATGTGTAAAATTATGAACCCTCTGTACTCTTGTTTGAGGGGAATCATGTGAAATAGAACAGCAGACATTCATTTCTCACAGTTCTGAATGCTGGAATTCCAAGATCATGGTGCCAGCTAGATTCTGGTGAGGGCCCGCTCCCTGGCTGCAGACTGCTGAGTTCTTGTTGTGTTCACATGACAGAAAGAGCAGAGAGAGGAAGGAATTTTTCTCCTGTTTCTTCTTATAAGGGCACTAATTCCCACTTACCAGGGTTCCACCCTTATGGGGTCATTAACTCCTAAAAGCTCCACACCAAGCAACATCACACTGGGGATTAGATCTCAGCATATACATTTTGGGATAAAGAAACATTTAACCCATAACATTTCATCCCTCATCTCCTATACACATCCATAATACATTCATCCCATCTTAAGAACTCTGAAAGTCTTAACTTGTTCCAGCATTCAGCTCTGGAGCCTAAAGTCTTATCCAAACATCATCTAAATCAGTTATGGATGAGACTCAAGGTACAACTGATTTGCAGGCAAAATTTCTCTCCAGCTGTGAACTGTAAAACCAAATCAGTGATGTATTTCCAAAGTACAATGGCAGGACAGGCATAGGATACACATTCCCGTTCCAAAAGGCAGAAAGAGGAGAAAAGAAAGGAGTCATGGGTCCCAAGAAAGTCCAAAATCAAACAGGGAAAACATTAAATAGCATCTCAAAAGAAATCCTCTTGGACCTGATGTTATGCCTTTGGACCATGGAGTGATAGTCCCACCTTCCAGACCCACTGGTGTGGTATCCCTTCCCCCAAAGCTCTACTAGACAGGAGTCCATCCCCCAGGGTTTGGCTAGACAGGGACTGCATTCCCAACACTTTGGGTGGCCTATCCCTCATGGCTTTGAGCAGAGGTTGGCTGGCCCGTGTGAAACAAGGTGATTCCTGCTCCCCTTTGAAGCTGAGGTTGTAGCCTTAGTGATCTGGGCATTGTCTTCAGCATCATCCTTCCCTTGTCTTGAAAAACAGAGTGTGTTTATAGCCAAAATCTCTGCAGCTCTCCTCTTTCTCTGGCTGGTTACTCAATACTGTGGTACAGTCCCCAGTCATCCAGAGGGTTACTAGATTCTTCCAACTGAGGTCTCCTTGGGCCTTCAGGGAACCCTCCTTGGAAGAATTTAGGGTAATCCACTGCCAGTTAACTTTTGTAAGACCCCATCTGGCCTCGTATCCATTACCATGAGAATTTCTGCACACACGTCCTGGCCCAGTGCAGGAGCCTGTCCTCCTGCAACAGAGCTGCCTGAGCTGCTAGTCACTCCTGGCCCTGGCCGCTCAGACCCACAGGCATAAGCGAGTTGGGTTCTATAAATCCTGGGATATGGGGCAAGCTCTCCTAGTAGTCCTAGAGTTGAGGAAAGGATGTGGAAATACAGAGCACCAACTGTCTACCCCAATCTGCTCTCCATTTTCCCTCTCTCTTGTCTGTTATCCAACCTCAGGTATAGGCCAGCGGTAGGTAGTCAGCCAGGGAGCTTCTGCCTTGCTATAGACTGTGCCATTCACTGCTGTGGGGCGTCACCCAAAATATATTTGAGAGCGCTCCATATGGCATCTGCTGAGAGTGTACAGTAGCTTGACTGTGACTTGGATCACAGACTGTGGATACTTGGAGATTTGGGTCCTTAAATCCTTCACTTTTTTAGAGGGGAATACTGAGGCCCAGAGATGGTAAACAACAATCTCACACAGGTCTTATAGTGATAGAGCTGAAACTTAGTCATATGAGATTCTTAATAACCAATCTCTTTTTTTTTTTTTTTTGAGACGGAGCCTCAAGCTATCCCCCTGGGTAGAGTGCTATGGCATCACAGCTCATAGCAACCTCCAACTCCTGGGCTCAAGCGAGTCTCCTGCCTCTGCCTCCCAAGTAGCTGGGACCACAGGC
>CAUYQV010146553.1:0-15170 GCA_963574575.1 Galagoides demidoff
TCTTTTGAATAATTTCTTGAACTTGTAATTCCTTCCTTTCTTCCATTCTGTTAATCTTATTTGCTATCCACATTCTGAACTAGATTTCTGACATCTCAGCCATTTGCTTGTGGATTGGGTCTTCAATTGTGACTGCCCCATTTTCCCTTGGAGGAGTTGATCTACTCTGTTTATTTGAGTTGCCAGAGTTTTTCCGCCGGTTCCACCCCATGTTGAGTTTACCTTGTTTGGAGGCCTTATCAGAACCATTCAGTTGGCGGCTTCTCTTGGTTGCCCAGAGAGACAGACAGAGCATGTCTGTTGTCTTCTACCATTTCTCAGGTGCTGGGGCAACCAGGGTGCAGTGGAACAGCAGTGGCTACACCGGAGTGTGCATGGCCAGATTAGACCTCATTCAGCCTGCCTGGGCGACCGGGGGGTAGGGGGCAGGAGACCGGCAGCAGCTGGATGCGTCCTAGTTCGGCCCCTCCCGGACAACTGGTGGAACAGGGGAACTGTAGTGGCTAGATCAGTCCTAATTCAGCACCCTGGAGCAGCCAGGGGGTTGGGGAATGGCAGTGGTAGTGCAGGGTATGCAAGCGACTATATCAGTCCTAGTTCAGCCCCACCAGAGTAGCTGGGGGGGGGGGCGGAGGACTCCTTTACCATTGCCCGTTGGACACATGTAGCACTAGCAAGCCAATCTGTGCCCTCCCAGTGCAGGAACCTGGAGTGAGCAACTCCTCCACCTCCATCCATGGTATGTACGTGGCTCTAGCAAGCAGTTCTAGGCCTACCCAACCTGAGAGCCTGGAGCAGGGAACTCCTCCCTTGGCCCCCATGTGGTGTGTGTGTCTCTAACAAGCTGTTTTTGGTCTACCTGGAACGGAAGACTTCTCTGTCACTGCCCACGGGATGCCTGTGGCACTAACCAGCTGTTCTGGGTTTGCCCAAAGCAGGAACCTGGGGAAAGGATCTCCTCTGCCACCTGTGAGGCATGCGATGTTAGCAAGCCATTTTGGGCCCACCCCACTCCGTGAGGGCAAAGGGACCCACCCGACAAATGGGTTAGTCTGGGAAGGTTAATACCTCCTTCCCCACCTTGCACCCAGTCACTCATAATCCCCTAGGTCTGAGACCCTATTCGCTCCAGTAGGCCACTGCTCCTGGGGTTTACAACTGGTAAAATTAGCCACAAATCTGAGTTTGGCTGGGGAGCCTTGCATGCTTAAATTAGGTTTCTGTCCATCTGGATTTCTCTGTAATTCAGAGGTTGCATTCAGCTCTGGGCAGCAGACAGATAGCAGTTTACACTCAGGCCTCAATTCTAGCCTCTGCTCTCCCACTGCCTTTGTCTCAGGAGTATTAGCCCCTGAGGGCTGGAGCTTTACTTATGAAAGTTTTCTGCATTTTGCCTGTGGCTGCTGTCCGGAACCTCTGTTTGCCCAGAGAGACAGGGCTGGAATGGCATCAGTCTGCAGCTCAGGATGCTACTGTTACTGTATTGGTGTCCCCTGAGCCAATTCTCCTCTCCTCATGCCTTTGCCACAATCAGCACAGAATAGCACTAGCCCTTTCCCCCTCCTCCTCTTCCAAGGAGATTTCCAAGAATCTGGACTCCACACCTCCAAACCTCGGAGTGAGTGGGTGAAGACTCCTCGGAGTTCAATGTTGCAGGTGGGGAATATATACAGTTTTATATAGTTCAAACCTTCCCTCATCCATACACTTGCGGTGCCCCTTTGGATAGTCCTTGGGTGGTCTGCCAGGTTTAAGGGGTCCAAATCCGTTGTCCCAGTCAGCACCCATTTCAGGTGGAAGAGTTCAAATATCTCTGGGAGCTAGATAAGAGGGCTCTCTTTGCAGCTCAGATATAACTTGCTCCAGTGCTCCGTGAGGGCAAAGGGACCCACCCGGCAAATGGGTTAGTCTGGGAAGGTTAATACCTCCTTCCCCACCTTGCACCCAGTCACTCATAATCCCCCAGGTCTGTGACCCTATTCACTCCAGTAGGCCACTGTTCCCAGGGTTTATGACTGGCAAAATCAGCCAGAAATCTGAGTTTGGCAGGGGGGCCTTGCTTATTTAAATGAGGCTTCTGTCCAGCTAGATTTTCTCTGTAAATCAGAGGTTGCATTCAGCTCTGGGCAGTAGACAGATAGCAGTTTACACTAGGTGTCAATTCTAGCCTCTGCCCTCCCACTGCCTTTGTCTCAGGAGTATTAGCCCCTGAGGGTTGGAGCTTTACTTAAGAAAGTTATCTGCATTTTTCCTATGGCTGCTGTCCGGAACCTCTGTTTGCCCAGAGAGACGGGGCTGGAATGGTGTCAGTCTGCAGCTCAGGATGCCACTGTTGCTGTATTGTTGTCCCCTGAGCAGATTCTCCTCTCCTCACGCCTGTCCCACAGTCAGCACAGAGCAGCATCAGCCCCTTCCCCCTCCACTTCTCTCAAGGAGATGCTCAAGAATCTGGATTCCATAGGTAACAAACCTCCAGTCCTTGGAGTGGGTGAGTGGAGACTCCTCAGAGTTCAATGTTGCAGGTGGGGAATATATACAGTTTTATAGTTTTATGCCGGGACAGAGGGTGCCGTGGCATGCCAGCAGGGGTAGGAGGTCCAGTTTTTAGGGGGTCTCTCCCGTGGGATAGAGTGGGAGGAAGTTTGAACTCTGCTTGCTTGTTTGCATGGAGTAAACTGCGAGCCCTTGTTATAGGGGAGGGGACTCCCATCCACTTGGTGGTGGATTTTGTACCTTTGGGTTGTATTTTTGGGGTCATAGCTCACTTCAGGAAAGTTGAAGTGCTCTCTTCAATCTTCTCTCTTGATTCTGCTACAAACCATCAGCCAACTTGCTAAACTTCTGTCTCTCAAGCCTTCTTCTGGACAGGAGCTTCTGCAAAAAGCCAGCTGTAGCCCACCATCTTGGCTCCGCCCCTGGTGTTTTTAAAATTAAATCATAGTTGTGTACATAAATGCAATCACGGGGTACAGTGTGGTGTTTTCATATACAATTTGAAATATTTTCTTTTTCTTTTTATTTTTTTGAGATGGAGCCTCAAGCTATCCCCCTGGGTAGAGTGCCATGGCATCACAGCTCACAGCAACCTCCAACTCCTGGGCTCAAGCGAGTCTCCTGCCTCCACCTCCCAAGTAGCTGAGACCATAGGCGCCTGCCACAACGCCTGGCCATTTTTTGGTTGCAGCCATCATTGTTGTCTGTTGGGCCCGGGCTGGGGATTCGAACCCACCACCTTAAGTGTACGTGGCTGGTGCCTTAGCCGATTGAGCCACAGGCGCCAAGCCAATTTGAAATATTTTCATCAAACTGGTTAACTTAGCCTTCATGTCATTTTCTCAGTTATTTTGTTAAGACCTTTATATTCTACTTTTAGAATATACATTTACTTCTACTTTATCTCACTTGTGCCGTTGTGATATAAACCATAGAGGTGATCTCTTTAATTACCCTCCCACCACCCATACACCCCCCTCTGCTCCCTCTCTGCCTCCCCATATTATTAGGCTATAATTAGGTTATAGCTTTCATATGAAAGCTGTAAATTAGTTTCATAATAGGGCTGAGTACGTCGAATACTTTTTCTTCCATTCTTGAGATACTTTGCTAAGAAGAACATTTTCTAGCTCCATCCATGTAAGCATGAAGGAGGTAAAGTCTCCATCTTTCTTTATGGGTGAATAGTATTCCATGGTATACATATACCAAAATTTGTTGATCTATTTGGGGATTGATGGGCACTTGGGCTTCTTCCATGACCTAGCAATTATGAATTGGGCTGAAATAAACATTCTGATACAAATATTTTTATCATAATGTAATTTTTGGTCTTCTGGATATACACTTAACAAAGGAATTGCAGGATCAAACGGCAGGTCTACTTTTAGTTCTCTAAGTGTTCTCCAGATATCTTTCCTAAAGGAGCATATTAGGTTCCATTCCCATTAGCAGTGGAGAAGTGTTCCATTTTCTCCACATCCACGCCAGCATCTCTGATTATGGGATTTTGTGATATGGGTATGGATATCTCAAAGTAGTTTTGATTTGCATTTCTCTGAAGATTAAGGATTGTGAGCATTTTTTCATATATCTGTAGGCCATGTGCCTACCTTCTTCTGAGAAATTGCTTTTCAAGCCCCTTGACCACCCTGAGATGGGATCACTTATTCTCTTCTTGCTAATACGTTTGAATTCTCTATTGATTCTGATTATTAAACCCTTGTCAGAGACATAACCTGCAAAAATCTTCTCCCATTCTGAGGGCTGTCTGCTTGCTCTACTTACTGTGTCTTGGCTGTTCAGAAGCTTTTTAGTTTGATCAGTTCCCAATAGTGTATTTTTGATGTTGCTTCAATTGCCCAGGGAGTCTGCCTAATAAAATTTTGCCAAGGCCAATTTCTTAAAATGTTTTCCATACACTTTCTTCTACTGTTTTTATAGTTTCATGTCTTAAGTTTAAATCTTTAATCCAATGAGTGTCTATCTTAGTTAATGGTGAAAGGTATGGGTCTACTTTCAGTCTTCTACAAGTCAACAGCCAGTTCACCCAGCAGGACTTGTTAAATAAGGAATCTTTTCCCCCTCAATGTTTTTAATTGACTTTTCAAAGATCAGGTAACAGTAAGTAGCTGGATTCATCTGTTGCCTCTATTCTGTTCCATACATCTACCTCTCTGTTTTGTGCCAGTACCATGCCATTTTGATCACTATTGATTTATCGTATGATCTGAGGTCTGGTAGCATGAAGTATTATTTTTTTCAAGATCTTTAAAGTATGACAGTGAAGCTTTCATAGGGTTTGCATTAAAATTAAAATTATATATTGCTTCGTGTAGTATGGACGTTTCAACAAGGTTGATTCTACCCAGCCATGAGCAAGGTATGTTTTTCCATTTGTTAACATTTTCAGCTATTTGTTTTCTTAAAGTTTCATAGTTCTCTTTATAGAGATCTTTCACATCCTTTGTTAGATAAACTCCCAAATATTTCAACTTCTTTGGCACTAGTGTTAATGGAACAGAGTCCTTGATTGTTTTTTTATCTTGGCTGCTATTGGTATACATTTATGAGTGTTGTTTTCATAACCTGAGATGCTGCTGTATTCCTTGATCACTTTTAAGAGTTTTGTAGTCAAATCCCTGGTGTTTTCCAGATATGCAATCATATCATCTGCGACAAGTGAAAGTTTAATCACTTCTGACCCTATATGGATATCCTTAATCATGTTTTCTTTCCTAATTGTGGTTGCTAAAACTTCCATTATGACGTTAAATACCAAGGGAGGCAATGGGCAAGCTTGCCTCATTCCTGATCTGAGTGGAAATTATTTCAATTTAACTCCAGTCAATACAATATTGGCTGTGGGTTTGCTGTAGATGGCCTCTATCAATTTAAGAAATGTCCCTTCTATACCAATTTTCTTAAGCGTTCTGATTATAAAGGGATCCTGGATGTTATCATATGGTCTTTGTTTTTTAGTTTGTTTATGTGATGAATTATATCTATAGATTTACATATGTTAACCATCCTTGAGATCCTGAAATAAAACTCACTTGGGTGTAGTATATAATTTGTTTGATGTGCTGCTGGATTCTGTTGGTTAGGATCTTGGTGAATATTTTCACATCAATATTCATTAGTGATATTGGTTTATAATTTTCTTTTCTTGTTGGGTCTTTTCCTGGTTTGGGGATCAAGGTGATGTTTGCTTCATAAAATGTTTTGGGTAGTAATCCATCTTTTTCTATATTTTGGAAAAGGTTGAGTTATTTAGATACTAATTCCTCTCTGAAGTTCTGGTAGAATTCTGACATGAAGCCATCTGATCCCGGGCTTTTATTTTTAGGGAGATTTTGTATAGTTAATGTTATCTCAGAACTTGATATAGGCCTATTCAACATTTACACTTTATTCTGGCTAAGATTTGGGAGGTGGCGTGCTTCCAAGTATTAGTTGATTTCCTTCGGATTGTCATATTTCTGGGAATAAACTTTCTCATAATATTCATTAAGGATTTTTTGAATGTAAGTGGCCTGTTGTTATTACATCTTTACCATTTCTGACTGATGAGATTTGAGATTTTACTCTTTTTTTTCTTGGTTAGGTTGGCCAAAGGTTTATCTATTTTGTTGACTTTTTCAAAAAAACCAACTTTTTGATTTATTGATGTGTTATATAATCCTTTTTAAAAATTTCATTTAATTCTGCTCTAATTTTGTTTATTTCTTTTCTTCTGCTGGATTTGGGATTGGAATGTTCTTCCTTTTCCAGTTGTTTGAAATGTCCCATTAAGTTCTTAACTTCCTCTTTTTCCGTTCTCTTGAGGAAGGCTTACAATGCTATAAATTTCCCTCTTAAGACTACCTTTGCAGTATCCCAGAGGTTCTGGTAACTTGTATCTTCCTTATCGTTTTGTTTTTAAAAATTGGTAATTTCCTTCTTGATCTCGTCCTTGACCCATCTATCATTCAGCATTTGGTTATTTAGCTTCCATGTTTTTATATGAGTCTGTAGATTTCTGTTATTACTGAGTTCAACTTTTATTCCATGATGGTCTGAGAAGATGCATGGAATAATTTCTATTCTTTTAAATTTATAATCTAAGATGTCATCGATTTTGGAGTATGTTCCATGGAGTGATGAGAAAAATGTGTATGCAGTTTTTTTTTTTTAGCATGAAATGTTCTGTAGATGTCTGTTAGCTCCAAAAGTTGAATAGTTAATTTTAAATCTAAAATTTCTTTGCTATGCTTCTTATTGGAGGATCTATCTAACACTGCCAGAGAAGTGTGAAATTCTTTGCCTGTGATGGAGGTGGGAGAGATCAAGTTGACCATGCCTGTTAGAGTATCTCTTATAAATTGAGGTAATTCTAGTTGGGTGCATAGATATTGATAATTGAGATCTCATCATATTCAGTATTACCCTTAACAAATATAAAATGGCCATCCTCATCCTTGCTTATTTTTGTTGGTTTAAACCCTATTGTATCTGCAAATAAAATTGCAACACATGCTTTTTTCTGCTTTGCATTTGCCTGGAATATAGATAACCATCCCTTCACCCTGAGTCTATATTTATCTTTTAAAAGATGAGATTCTTGAATACAACAGATGTCTGGTCTGAGTTTCTGAATTTTAAGTCATTCCAATTGATTGAAATTATTGATAAGCCTGGTAAAATTTTGGGTATTGAGTTGTTTGAATGTCCAGTGGACATTTTCAATCCTTTTGTCACTGTGGAAGTTGAAATTTGATTAAAAGTTTCTGAGTGAGTTTACATTTGTGATGGAGGATTGCACTGGTCATTATGGAGGATAGGTTTGTGAATTTCCTGGAGAGCTGGTTTAGTTATGGCAAATTTCTTCAACATGTGAATGTCATCAAAGTATTTAATTTCTCCATCATAGATGAAACTCAGTTTAGCTGGATACAGGATCTTGGGTTGAAAGTTATTTTGTTTTAGGAGATTAAAAGTCCATGACCATCCTCTTCTAGCCTGAATAGTTTCAGTTGAGAGATCTGCAGTCATCATACTACTCTTCCCCTTGTAGGTTATGATTTTCTTACATCTAACTGCTTTCAGAATTTTCTCTTTCATGTTAACTTTAGTGAATTTTATCATGACGTGCCTGGGGATATCTTGTTCGCATTGAGTATAGCTGTGGTTTTGAAATTGTCTGTTATCTGAATTTCAGAATCTCTTGGCATGTCTGGAAAGTTCCCTTTCATAAGTTCTTGAAGAAAAGCCTCCATGTTTTGTGAAGCAATTTTGTTGCCCTCAGAGATTCCTTTCACATGAATATTAGTTTTCTTTGAATTATTCCAGAGCTCTCTGAGAGAATCATCAATTTTTGCTCTCCATTTCTCTTTATTGAGTGCTTGGGCACGTTCAAATGCTTTGTCTTCAGTGTCAGAGATCCTTTCTTCTGCCTGCCCCACTCTGTTAGCAAGGGATTCTACCAAATTTTTCAGATCTTTGAGGGCTTCAAACTCTTGCCTCAAAGTGTCAAAATCTTTGGTCATTTTATCTTTGAAATCATTGAATTCTTGAGACATCTTTTAAATAATTTTTTGAAATTCTAATTGCCTCTTTTTTTCCATTGTTTTGATCTTGTTTACTATCCAGACTCTGAACTTGATTTCTGACATCTCAGCCATTTCTTTATGAATGGGATCTTGTGGTATATCTATCATATTGTATCTTGGGGGAGTTGATCTACTCTGATTATTCATGTTGCCAGTGTTTTTCTGTAGTTTCTTCCCTGTGTTTATTTTTCACTGTTTGCAAGATTGGTAGATAAGGTGAAATTGAATTGGGAGCTTTTAAGGTTGTGGTTAACCAGACCTTTGTGAAGGATCTGGGACAGATGGCTACAGGTTTTTCTCTACAGCTTTACAAAAGACCCTTATAATATTACAGTCTGAGGCTGAGGAATACTGCTTAATGTGGTGGGGTTAAGTGACTCTGTCTTGTGTTCAGCTTGTTCTTGTATGATCCTAGTGGATCAGTGACTCTGGTAGAGTCTTAGCTGTCAGAGATACAAGCAATTACAACAACCAACCCCCTATGGATATCTATTCAAGGAGGAAAATCAACCCTCCCATTTCTACACAACCAAGGTATCAACTGAGGGAGGCCTTGGGAAATTGGCCTAGGTTAAGAGTTCCAAACCAATAGACCCAGTCTGTATGAACTCTCAAGTGGGAGAGTTCAAAAGGTCTCCAGTAACTAGAAGGCGGAGGTCTACTAGCTGCTCAAATTTGGCTTGCTCTGGTGCTCTGTGCAGTCAAAAATGTTCACCCTGTAGTGAGGTTGGACCAGGGTCTGAGTCTCTTTCTCCACTTTGTTCCTCTTTCATACCCAGTTGCTGGTGGGACAGCAAGGCTGAAGTCCTGCTGTCTCCAATGAGCTGGTATACTGGGAGTTTGCGCCTGTCAGAGTCAAGGGAAGTTTAATGCCCAGCCACTACCCAATGCTGCCAGCCGGTTGTGAGACCTGAGGCCTGCCCACCTCAGGTATTCAGTAGGCAGTGGCTAGTGTTCCACTTGGTCTCAGTCTAATCCTGAGGGTAGGAGGTCAGTGAATACTTTTCTCCCATAGCCACTGAGCCTTTGCCCCCACCATTCTGTGGCACTGGTATCCCTATAGAGTGAGATCTGGTTTCCTCTGGATGACTGCAGAGTTGGGGGGGTGTCTCTTGAAAATTAGTCCCTGGTGGGCTCAGTTATTGCAGTTGGATTTTTGTGGGATGTGACCCTGTGTAGCTCCCAGGCGACTGCTGCAGGCAGGGAGTTCTGACTGTAGGATCAACTCTGGGAGCGAAGGTACAGGGATCCAGCAGTAGGGCTGGGGAGGCTGCAGTAATTCTGGAAGTCCCTGGCACCCTGGTGTCTTCAGCAAGGAGAGCACTTTGCTCAGGAGTCTTGTCAGGTGGGAGTGGGGGCGCAGCACAGAGAAGAGCGCTGAGCTCAGGAGTCTGGTCGGGTGGGGACTGGGCACAGAGTCTGGGAGAGTGTGGAGAGACAGGAAGCGATGACTGGAGAGCACCAGTGGTTCTGGTAGTCTCAGACTGGCCGGCCGTGGGGTGGGGGCGAACATGAGGAGCACAACCCAGGTATTGTCAGCTTTGGCACTCACAAGCGGGCTTGCCAGTCCTGGGAGTGCTACCCTGGATGCACCATCTCTGGCAGTCACTGGCGGGCCAGCCAGGTGCAGGGAGCTCAGCCCGTGGTGCACCGGCTCTGGCGGTCACAGACAGGCCAGCCAGTCACAGTGGGCCAGGCAAGATGGGGGGCTGGGTATGGGTAGCACAGCCCGGGCTGCGCTGGATCTGCCAGTCACAAGCAGACTGGAAGCAGAGTGCTTGGTCCGGCAGGGGTAGGGGACTATGCTCTGAGCTTCCTCTCACAGTCTATGCAGGCAAGGGGGGACTGGGCTTTCAGAATGACAGTGAAAAGGTTTGTTTTTATTTTCTGTCTGGGAGAGAATGTTTGGAGTCTCTCAGGATTTCTCTAGGGAAATAGATCCCACTTCCTACAACTCTCACATGTAGGGTGAGACAATATGTTCCCAGTTCATGGCTCACCTGTAGAGAAACCGTAGAATTTGGCTTTCTTGGAGTCCCAGCCTGCCTCAGCAGGGGTGACCTGCAGATATTACTCTTCTCTCTCAGCTTGGTTCCCAGTTTTCAGCTTAAGTGTGTGTTTTCTGGACTTTATCCTTCCTTCTGGACGGGAGCTTCTGTCAGAGGCTGACTCCAGTCCACCATCTTGCACCCCCTTTTTTGATTCTTGATGATTTTTCCTTTTTTCTCTTCTTTTTAATTTAGCTTATGTTATTATTTTTTTCTCTCCTCTTTCCTTTCTAAATTGGTTGCTAAGATTGCTTACATCAGGCTATATTAGAGTGTTTTTGTTTTGTTTTGTTTTCCTTTTCTTTTACCTCGTTTCAACATGCTGTGCTTTTTGGTAAATTGTAAGGTTGAATCATCTCCCATATTCCATTTTTATATTTAAGAAAAGGAAGGACTTCTGTATTATTTTTTTAATTTCTTTTTTTGGCTGCAGAATTTTAGCTTGAATGATTTTCTCACCCTAGTACACTCCTCTTCGTCCTCTCAGTTGATAGAGACCCTTCTACTCATCTCATCTCTCCCACATAAAGTGCTTTAGTATCAGCCAAGATATTTCCCTCACCTCATTTCTTGTTTTTTCTTTGTCTTTTTCTTGGTTTGTTGCCTTTCTTCTGTCTTTAACCCTCCTCCCACCCCCCTTAATTTAATTCAATGGTGTGTTTAATTTTCCTTTATCTATGCATATATATGTGTATTATATATGTGTGTATATATATATATATATATGTATATATATGTATATATTTTAATCTTTCCTTTTCTATCTCTTTCCACCCTTTCTTTGTTGAGGGTGGGTGTGACACAGTAATGGTCTCCCATGTTGACTGTAGTAGTAACTTGTCTCAAAGAGGCCAGGTTAACTTTCTACTCTTGGCCCAGGAAGAAAGTAGTAGGAAGATCATGCTGCAAAACTTTTGTACATTTTTTTCTTCCATATCCAAGTTTTTCTTTTGATTTTCGTGTTTGCTCTTTTTCTTCTCCTACTATTTTTTGACAGAGGAAGAGTCTGGCTGTGGACAGACAAGTAAGGAGGGCATAATTTTGAGGAATCCACTCAGCTCAGCTTCTCATAACCCTTGAGCTATAGTCATGGCTGAACAACAACATCACTTCTATCATTCTCATCTTACCCTCTTGTCTTCCATCTCACCTGTTCTTGAATTTTCTTCCATTAGTCCCTCTTCACCCCTTCTTTTTGCCTTTCTTTCTTTTCTTTTTCTTTCATTTGCTTTTCTCCTACTCTTCCCCACTTTTGTTTTTATTTTTTTCTCTTCTTCTTTTTCTGCTTTTGTTTTGCTTCTATTTGCTTGCTATAACCCTTCTCTGCTTTCTGACCCCATACCAAGAAGTCTCTTCCTCATCTAAACTCTGAGACAAGGTAACATGGAAGGATGGGAGGAAGTGAGATGGAAAAAGTTGCACAAGGTAGTGAACAAGAAGAGAGCACACATGAGGGGGAACTAAAAGAATAACTCAGGCACCGTGAATAACCAAAATAGAGCAACTCCTCCAAGGGACCACAAGCCAATTTTTAAAGAAGACTCATCCTACAAGGAATTAATGGATTTGACAGAAAAGGAATTTAAAATATAAATGATTAATACAATAAAGGAATTGAATAAGAAAATGGAAAGACAGAACCAAAAGATAGATGAGAGATATGTAAAATTTAGAAAAGATATGGATGAACTTAAAGAAATGAAGGAGACAATTGGGGAATGTAAAGAAGCTATAGAAAGTATAAAAAATAAATTAGGCTATGGAGAAGAAATAACATCAGAATTAGAGGATAAAGTCTTTGAGTTAACACAGAGTCAGAAAAGAAGAGAGAGAAAGCAGAACAGGTGCTTAGAGAACTACAAGACGCCATGAAGCATTCAAACAGATGGATAACAGGAATCACTGAGGGGGAAGAAGATTGTTCCAAAGGTGTGGAAGCCCTACTGAGGGCTATTATAAATGAATAATCTTCAAGTTTCACTAAAGATATTGACACACTCCTTTCAGACGGATATCAAACCCTGAGTCATCTCAACTCTAACAGAAGCTCTCCAAGACACATTGTAATGAACCTGTCCAAAGTCAAGATGAAGGAGAAAATCCTGCAAGCAGGTAGGAATAAGTGCCAGTTGAACTACAAGGGCATAACCACCAGGTTGACGGCAGACTTTCAACTGAAATATTACAAACCAGAAAAGCATGGTCATCCACCTTCTACATTCTTAAACAAAATAATTTTTGGCCTACAATCCTGTGTCCTGCCAAACTTAGTTTCAGAATTGATGGAGAAATCAAATAGTTTGCAGATATACAAGCACTGAGGAAATTCCTCACAACAAGACCAGCTCTACAGGGAATACTTAGACCTATAGTCAATACTGAACATCACAATGGACCAACACCAAAGTGTACATGTAGAAACCATGGGCCAGAATTTTGCCTTCACAATGGCACAAAGGATTAAACCACACAACAAACTACTTCACAATAAGATGAATAGAAACTCTACCACAACTATTGAAACTTTCAATAAATGTAATGGATTGAATTTCCCACTGAAGAGACACAGGCTTGATGATTGGATGAAAAAACACAGGCCATACATATGCTGTCTCCAGGAGACACACCTAGCTCTAAAGGACAAATTAAGACTCAGGGTTGAGGGATGGAAAACAAAACAGTGTATCAAGCAAATGAAAATCAGAAGAAAAAGGGGTTGCAATCTTATTCTTAGACACAAGTGAATTCAAAGCAACTTTAGTTAAGAAAGACAAAGATGAACGAACACTTTATACTGGTCAAATGAACAATACAACAAGAAGATAACTCAATAGTAAACACTTACACACCTAACTTAAATGCTCTGAGATTTATGAAACAGACCTTGAGAGGTCTGAGCAATCTCTTATCTCATAACACCTTAATAGTCTGGCACTTCAACACTCCTCTAACAGAACTGGACAGATCCTCCAAAGCAGCGGTTCTCAACCTATGGGTTGCGACCCACAGGAAGTGTATTAAAGGGTTGCAGAATTAGGAAGTTTGAGAACCACTGCTTCAAACAGAAACTAAACAAGGAGACAAAGGACTTAAATGTGACCTTAAAACAAATGGGATTAATAGACTTATACAGAACACACTATCCCAAAGTGAAGGAATATACTTTTTTTCATCATATCATTGCACATACTCCAAAATAGATCACATCCTAAGATACAAATCAAACCTCAGCATGATTAAGGGAATAGAAATTATTCCATGTCTCTTCTCAGACTATAAGGCTATAATGGTGAAGATCAACTCCAACAAAATTGTTCATCCCCACACAAAGTCTTGGAAACTAAATAACCTTTTGCTGAATGACAGTTGGGTACAGGAAGAGATTAAAGAGGGACTTATTAATTTCCTCAAACACACCAACAATGAAGACACAAGTTATGAATACCTCTGGGATAAAGCAAAAGCAGTCCTGAGAGGAAAATTTATTGCACTTGATGCCTACCTTTGAAAAACACAATGTGAACAAATCAGTACATTCACAAACTGCCTTATGGAATTGGAAAAAGAACAATTTAACCCTAAATGAAACAGAAGAAAAGAAATAGCCAGAATTAAGTCAGAGATTAACGAATTTGAAAACAAAAATATCATTCAAAAAATTAACAAAACAAAAAAAATTTTTTTTTTGTAAATAAAAATAAATAAACCCTTGGGAAGACTTACTAGAAACAGAAAAGTGAAATCTCCAGTAACCTCAATCAAGACTGCTAAAGGGGAAATAAGAACAGATGATGTGGAGATACAAGAGACCATCTCTGAATACTACAAGTAAATCTATACCCTGAAATTTGACAATGTAGAGGAAATTTATCAGTACTTGGAATCACACCCCTCCATAGACTTAATCAAGATGAAGTGGACCTTCTGAACAGACCAATTTCAACAACTGACATTAAAGAAACAATAAAAAATGTCCCCTCCAAAATGCCCTGGTCCAGATGGCTTCATCCCAGAATACTACCAAATCTTCAACGAAGAGCTTATACCCATATTGCATAAATTATTCCAAAAATTTGAGGAGGAAGGAATCTTCCCAACACATTCCATAAAGCAAACATCGTACCAAAACCAGGAAAAAACCCAACCAAAAAGGAAAACTTCAGACCAATTTCACTCATGAATGTAGATGCAAAAATTCTCAGTAAAATCCTGTCGAATAGATTACAACTTGTCATTAAGAAAGTCATACATCATAATCAAGTATCATTCATCCCAGGGATGCAAGGCTAGTTTAATGTACACAAATCCATAAACAAAATTTACTGTATCAACAGGAGCAAAAACGAAGACCATATGATCTTCTCAATAGATGCAAAAAAGCATTTGATAAAATTCAGCATCCTTTGCTAATTAGAACACTTAAGAATATAGGCATTCCTTAAACTGAAGCCATCTATGAAAAACCCATAGCTAATATAATACTGAATGAAGTAAAACTTAACGCTGTTCCACTCAGGACTGGAAAAAGACATGGGTGTCTTCTATCGCCACTACTATTCAACATAGTGCTGGAAGTTCTAGTCAGTACAATCAGGCAAGAGAAGGAAATAAAGGGGATTCAAATGGGGTCCCCAGGTGGAGAATTCAGGCCATGGCATCTGCTCCACAGTGAACTAATGAGGATTAACTTCCCCCAAGGAATCTGTGTGTGAGAGACCACTGACAGAAGGCTGCCCCATACAAGGTTCAGGTTTTGAATTTCTCAAGGTAACTAAGACCCTTAAAGTTAATGATAATAGAATAAAAGCTGACATGCTGTTTCAGACTAAACTGCTAACATTTTTGTTCCCTTCCTCCTTTGTCCTCTGAGTTAAATGAGACAATAGCCTTTAATAAAAGCCAATATTGTAATCAATGGAGTTAAATTAAAAGCATTCCCACTCAGATCAGGAACCAGGCAAGGTTGCCCATTGTCCCCACTGCTATTTAACATTGTAATGGAAGTTCTAGCTACTGCAATTCGGGAAGAAAAGGCAAT
>CAUYQV010146556.1:0-47685 GCA_963574575.1 Galagoides demidoff
TGGCTGCAACCAAAAAATGGCCGGGCGTTGTGGCAGGCGCCTGTGGTCCCAGCTACTTGGGAGGTGGAGGCAGGAGACTCACCTGAGCCCAGGAGTTGGAGGTTGCTATGAGCTGTGATGCCATGGCACTCTACCCAGGGGGATAGCTTGAGGCTCCATCTCAAAAAAAAAAAAAAAGTTATTTCTTGGAGAGGAGCATAAAAATTCATAGGCTGGGATGGCACCTGTGGCTCAAAAGAGTAGGGCACCAGCCCCATATGCCAGAGGTGGCAGTTTCAAACCCAGCCCCAGGCAAAAACTGCAAAAAAAAAAAAAAAATTCACAAGTTGAAAAAAATAATAAAAAATAAGAAATGGAAATTAAAATAAAACAGCAAGATGTAGTACAAGGAAAAAAGTTAGAGTAGTAACTCCAAATATATCTGTAATTACAATAACTGTGAATAAGTTAAATTTATCTTTAAAGAGAGAGGGATGGTGACTGAATTAAAATATAAAAGGAAATACAAAAAGAAAATTTTACTTAAAGATAATACTTAATATAGTTAAAGGAGCATTCAGAAATAAAGCTGCAGAGATGACATATCAGACAAAAATCAAATAAATTAGTATAAAGATATTAACACAGGTTAAAAAATTTAATATGGAAGATAGTTCAAAGTATATAGTGGGATATTTCATATGAATAAAATACAATATTAATATATCAAGAAGCTACAATAGGCATAAACCTTTATGTAGCTAACAACACAGTTTCAGAAATATAAAGCAAAACCATCAGGAATTCAAGGAAAAAATTAATAAATATATAGTCATGGTAAGTGATGTTAACATTTTTTGAAATATAAGTAGAGATATGTGCATAAATATGAAAACAGAAGATTTGATTAGTGCAATTAAGATGTCACATAAAACACATAGATATGTATGTATGTATGTGCATCTGCATACAGACATACACATATAGAAATATGAATAGGTATATATTTAACAAACCAAAGTAAGTTTTGTTAAAATACATAGAAACTTGCCTGATATTTGAATATGCAATGAGTAATAAAGAAAAACACCAAAAATTCTTAAAAGAAATAAATTAAAGATTTTATTCACTGATGAAAAGGACTAAATTAAAATATATACAGCCGATTTTTCTTTCTTTCTTTTTTTTTTTTCTGTTTTTGGCTGGGGCTGGGTTTGAACCCGCCACCTCTGGCATATGCGGCCAGTGCCCTATCCTTTGAGCCACAGGTGCCGCCCAGCCAATTTTTCTTTAATTTAATTTTCTTATTTCCTCAATTAAACTCAGATTTATCTGAAGACAAAGAATGTTCTATAATTCTATACTCCTTGATTTCCCATTTTTAATCAAAACAGTGCTGGGTTTCTAAGTAGATGTTCAAAAAATTCTTTATTAAAACATCCAAATATATGAATAATATTCTTTGGGATTAGTTTGTTTGTACATTTTACATAAAATGTGACTAGATTGAGATGTGATCTTTCAGGGCTTATCTTAAACCTGAAGGGACTTATTCTGAGAATTGAAAATTTAGGCTCTGGCATTTGGGCTCTGTCATGGTTAGTTTTAACTTGGATACATTATAAACCAAATTATTTAGTCAAATAAGAATATAGGTGTTGCTATGAAGATATTTTGCAAATTTCATTAACATCTACAAACACTTTAAATAAATGGGGTTCCCCTTGGTGATGTAGGTGGGCCTCATTCAATTATTTGAAAGCCTTAAAAGTAAAAGCTGAAGTTTCTTGGAAAAGAATAATGCATGTGTTTCCAGCCTACCATCCTGCCCTGTGGGCTTGTCATTCTTTACCATTACATGAACCCATTCTTTGAAATAAATAAATGTGTGTGTGTGTTATTGATTTTGTTTCCTTGGAGAAATCTGAAAGATATAGGCCCCCATCGTTGTTAATTCTTTTTTTTTTTTTTTTTTTTTGAGACAGAGCCTCAAGCTGTCACCCTGGGTAGAGTGCCATGGCATCATAGCTCACAGAAACCT
Organism: Galagoides demidoff; assembly: GCA_963574575.1. Taxonomy (NCBI): domain Eukaryota; kingdom Metazoa; phylum Chordata; class Mammalia; order Primates; family Galagidae; genus Galagoides; species Galagoides demidoff. The sequence continues at coordinate 2,021 of CAUYQV010146556.1, forward strand.
CCAACTCCTGGGCTCAAACGAGTCTCCTGCCTCAGCCTCCCAAGTACCTGGGACCACAAGTGCCTGCCACAACACCCAGCTATGTTTTTGGTTGCAGCTGTCATTGTTGTTTGGTGGGCCTGGGCTCACAAAATCCCAAAACCAGAAATATTGGTGTGGATGTGGGAAAAAGGGAACATTTCTACACTGCTGGTAGGAATGCAAACTAATACGTTCCTTTTGAAAAGATGTTTGGAGAACACTTAAATATCTAAAAATAGACCTGCCATTCAATCCTACAATTCCTCTACTAGGTATATATCTAGAAGAACAAAAACCACAAATCACATTATAACAAAGATATATGTACCAGAATGTTTGTTACAGTCCAATTCACAATTGCTAAGTCATGGAAGAAGCCCAAGTGCCCATCGACCCATGAATGGATTAATAAATTATGGTATATGTACACCAGGGAATATTATGCAGCCTTAAAGAAAGATGGAGACTTTACCTCTTACATGTTTACATGGATGGAGCTGAAACATATTCTTCTTAGCAAAGTATCTCAAGAATGGAAGAAAAAGCATCTAATGTACTCAGTCTTACTATGAAACCAATTTATAGCATTCTTATGAAAGCTATAGCCCAATTATAGCCCAAGAAGAAGAGGAGAGGGAGGGGAGGGGGGAGGATGGGTGGTCGAAGAGTAATTGTTGGGACCACATCTACGGTGTATCTTACAAGGGTACATGTGAAATTTACTAGGTGTAGAATATAAATGTGTTAACACAATAACTAAGAAAATGCTCTGATGGCTATGTTGACCATTTCAAATTATATGTAAACCCAGCACATTTTACCCCATGATTGCATTAGTGTACACAGCTATGATTTAATAAAAAAAGTCAAATGGCTACATACAAGTCCCTTAGACTTCCTGCATGAATAAAACAGAGATAATAATATCTTCCTCATAGGTTTTTTAAGTAAAAAAGAAAAATAAGCATAATGTAAATGAAATTGGTTAGTACTGTGTTTGGAGTTCAAGAACTCTTTGTTTCCCAATCTGGCCTCAAAATCTACTCTGAACTTGAATACAATACATAAAAAGCTCTGCATTTGGGTGCTTGGAAAGTTAGGGCATGAGATTAAAAGGACATTGCGTGGGAGGGCTGATGATTTACATTTATGTGATGCAAAACCTGAAATATGGACAGTCATCATTCCATGATATGGTAGGATTTGTTTACAGCATATGGAATTAAAAGAAAGCATGTGTTCCAGATAGTTTTCTTCAGAATTCTCAAAAATGGCTTTCAAACAAAGGAATTTAATTGCTTTTATAAAGTCACTGCCATCTATGTGGCAATTAATATGCATATTAAGCATTTTAAATATATATTTTATCACATGGTAACATAAACTGCCTGGAGCACTGTATGCATATGCATTCATCAGGCTGGAATGACTACAGAAGCTGCAAATGTCTCTGTGGTTGAGATTGCTCTGAAATGCTCAAGAAATGCAACGGCCATACTCATATGTAGAATGATCAACAAAATAAAATCCTTTTTTTTTCAGTTCTCCTCCCCTGGGTTGGAGGCAGTTTGATCTCTTGGTCTATGTAGGACAGGAGGAAGAAAGATTGTTAAGTGAGGAATAAAAGTTAGTTGTTTAATTGTGTTTCAGTTTGATTTTGATTTCTGAGCATAGAGATGGCTTCAGAGTCATGGAGAGGAAGACCCATTAACAGTCATGGAGCAGCAAAGCAGGAGAGCCAGTCAGACTGTGGCTGCAGAGGATCAGTCTCAAGTTATACTCATAACCACCTACTTCCCAAAGAAGGTATTCTTTCATCCCAGTAAAGATTACTGTCGTTCAAAGCCCTAATGATGGCCTTGCATCAAGCCTTTTGCAAATAGCATGACTTGGGTGAGAGTGCTGGGGTGTAATATTAAGGACATTGACTCAAGATGTCATTGGTTCAGGGTGTAGAAGATCTTGGCCCTAGCCAATGCCATATCACAACATGCATCAGAGATGTAGTCTTTGAGTTTTGGTTCCTCAAGCATAATCAAAGTATAATCATCCAAACAACAAATAATACAAGTGCTGACCCTTAATGCATGCACCATTTACCATGTGTCCCAGATTGGTGCAAATTTGGAGAGCAGGAAGGTACTGCTTTCTGGTGAAACATACCATCCTACATTTATTAGTATTCTATAGGTAGATATTAAAATATGGGTTGGGTGTGGACAATGGAAGTGGGGAGACTTGGAGCAGAGAATACATGCCCTAGGGCCTGGCATTTGGATTATTCTTAAAATAGGAATGATCTTTTCTGATGTTCAAGGTAAGGATGAAAATAACAGGAGATGGCAGGGCTTGAAGAAGGGAGAGAGGGAGAGAGTTGAACCATTTTAGCTGAGAATCGTGGGCTAAATGGATGGGAAAGACCAGGAAAGCATGCAGTATTATCTTTTCATTCTCTGGGCCTGGAAAGTGTCCCATCTATTTTGGAGTCGAAGGGAGAAGGGCCTTCACCTAGGTATTGCAGGAGAATGATAGAAGAATAATTGTTGAAAGACTGTGAGGCTGACTTGACTAGCAAGGGTGAAAGAGGAGAGATTAAAGACCCTTTATTGATTGCTTTAGAGAGAAGGGGGTGTGGGTGGGAAAACTGAGCTTGGCAGAGGTCTAGGTTTAGACAGGAAGCCATCCCTGTGGGGTGGAGAGACCTGAGTCAATATCATTCTGTATCTCACTCAAAGATAAATGTATAAAATTCTTCCTGAACCCTAGAAACCACAGGAGGAACTTCTGTGTTTTTTATCTCATGCTAAAAAGTATGTTTTATTCTTAAAAATTAATGATTGACCCAGTCTTTAAAATTAGTAACAGTATTTTCTCCCACCTGTATAACTTCAAATGACTCAATCAGTTTCCTCTTCTGTAAACCCGGGGTATTGGGGTAAACAATCACTCCTTTGAAGGCAGGAATTCAGGGAATAAGGTTCAGATCTATAACCTGCAGTGTCTTTCAGTCATTGATTGCCAAATCACCCTCAAACTCGGTGGCTTGAAATGACACAGATTATTGTTCTCTATTCTGTGGGGCAGCTGCATGGATCTTCAAGTCTCAGCTGGGCTCACTCAAGCATCAACTGTCAGCTACAGATTGGGGTCAGCCAGCTGTCGGCTGGTTAATGATGGCCTTGGCCAGAACAACTGGGCATCCTGGCTCTGGCCCATGCATCTTATGCCCTAGTAGGCTGGCCTGTGTTTTCAGGGCAATTGCAGATGAGAAAGTGATGAAGCAGAAGTAGGCAAGAACATTGGGAAAATCTGAGCTTACTTCTAATTTTTTAACATCCCATTGTTCAAAATAAGGCACAATGATCAAGTACTAAAGTTCAAGAGCAGAATCCACCCATTGTGAGAGGTTACTGCAATGCTATACAGCAAAGAATACGAGTTCTTAAGGTGAGAAGAATAGCATCTATTGTCACAGTTACACAGAGCAAAGTTCTTTCTTCCATGTCCTCTACTCACAACAGTGTACCAAGCCTTAGCTTTTCACTTTTGAAAATGCATCCTTTGAAAAGGGTTAGGGATATGTAAGGAGTTGTTTTATTATTATTATTTCAGTTACAATAAACAGTTTGTTTTTTCTGTCCATTATCTTACTTATATTTTTGGCTTGGAAAACAGTATTGAAATTGAAATCATACTTGCCCAAATTTTATCAGTAACAAGAAAAGTAAGAAATAAAAGGGATTGCATGTGATGGAATGGCAAAACTAGGGCTGTGGGCATGACTGTGTTTGTGTGGTATGTGTGGGTCTGAGCTTGTTGGGGGCTTGCATTTGAACCCCGTGTGTGTGTGTGTCATATGTCACATATTACTGATCCCTTTTATCTCTCCCTTTATGTGAGTGGTTATAATTCAATGGTCATTGCAATGCAGCTGTCAGCACCATCATGTGATGAGCAAAGCCATATTTTGCAGCTATGGCATGATGCAACCAGAACACTATATTTTCTTATGTACAAACCCACACCCTTCTTTTGGCCATAGCAACTAGACACTGTTTACAAAATTAAACCCAAATTGCATGAGTAACCACAGTGAGTTGCACTGAATAAATCCATGGATGATGCCAGAAATATGTTATAATTGACTATAATAATGAATAAAGCAACTATGAACTAAAATTCTGAACAGTTTGCAGAATTTGGAATTTCTGTCTCACAAGAATTCACTTGCTTCAACAGAGTTTGGAAGCTCAGGGAGGGTCTGCCTGGCATGAATTTCAAACTATGAGTGAGGGCTCAGCATTGGATGGTCAGAACATCTTATAAAAATGCTACATTGTAAAATTAAAAATGGCTCAGACTCTAACAGCAGACAGACCCAAGTCAGATTTCAGCACTTCACTAGCTTTATCATTTGGGGGCTTTTTGAGCTTCAGGTGTCAAAGGGGTATTAAAAAATTGCATCCAATGTTGGAACATCAAGTGACCCATGAGATCATGCTCACTTCTAGTGTATTTTGGACAAATGCTTCACTTACCCACTCAACACATTTTTCCTGAGTAGTATATGCCAATACCTTTTGCTTCATCTACATGTAAGTACAGAGGCTAGAAATCCCTTTTCCAGCCTTTCTTGCAGCTCGCAGCAGCTAGTTACTCAATTATAGACAGTAAGACATAAAGGCAAGCCTACCAAATGGCTTCTTGGGAAAAAAAATGCTTTTCTCCTAAAAGGAGAAGGGATCATGCCAAAATTTCCTTTTTACTACTCTGGTTATCCCTGGCTTTCTGTCTTTGGCTGCAACCATGTGAAGATATAATAGTTGGAATTGTGGAAGCCAACTTGGAGCCATGAGGCAAGAAGGTGGGGCATGGAAAGCAATCATACTAAACATGATGAAGATGAGTGATGAAACTTAGTGGGTTCCTAGTGATTTCACCGAGCTGAAAAACCAATCTTGGGACAGCTTACTTTCAAATTTTCTGATAAATAAAGAGTAAATTCTGCTTACCTTAAACCACTGTATGTTATTTGCTGACAAGGGCAATTGCTAACCAATATAATCTACTGTGTTGTAGGCAGTGCGCTAAGCTCATAGTGGCAAGAAAAGCATTTACATGGTATTCATAGGTCTGAAGGAAAGGCTGGTGATATGGAGAATGGATGACTGTTTGAGGTAGGATAGCATCTTGTGGTCTATAGCAATTATGACTAGAATAGTATATAATTATGACTATAATACTAGTATAGTATTATAGAGACAATCAATACACATCTCTATAACAGCAGCATGTATAAAAATGATGGCCTCTTGGAGGACCAGCCATACAGGATGATAGAAACAGGGAGCTATAGCGACATGCACTTATTCTCAACATTGCATTGGGGGATGAGGGCATCTGCAAGTATTCTAGAGAAACAAACTCATTATTTACAGAGTATAATCAAGCCAGAGTAATCCCTGAAAAACATATCTTAGAAGGGTGATCAAAAATAACTCAAACTGTGTTCAGTCATATCGATAGATAGTATATATCCTTAATAAGAGTTTATGAGCATTGCGATTTAACTCTGTGCTTCTTTCCTGAAGCCCATAACTCTAATCATGAGAAAAATACCAGAAAAATCCTACTTGAGAACATGCTACAAAGCATATGACCAGTATTTTTCAAAACTGTCAGGGACATTAAAAACAAAAGGAAGTCTGAGAAACCGTCCCAGCCAAGAGGTGCTTAAGAATATATGATGACTATATAAAATGTGGGTGGCACCCCCAGATGAGATGGTAGAACACAGAAAGAATATGAAATAGGAATAAAGTATAGACTTTTGTTAACCATAGTATACCAATATTGGTTCTTTAATTGTGGAAAATTTACCATACTGATATAAGGTGTTAATATTAGGAAAAATTAAGAGTATACAAGAACTCTCTGTCCTATTTTTTGCAGTAATTCTGGAAATTTAAATTTATATTTAAATTTGCTAAAGTAAACACCCAAAACTAGACACTTTACATATAGAGGAGCAAATTTTAAAATAATTATGTAGTTCTTGTCAGAAATTATGAAAACCAGAAGATAATTGAATGATGCCATTAAATGCTGAAAGAAACAGTGAATAAACTCAAAATTCCATCTCCACAGAAAATACTCTTCAAAAATGAAGGTGAGGTAAAGCCATGAGGATAATCATCTATACATGAATGGGACAGAGTAGACAAACCATAAAGAAACTCACATATATGTCATCAATTGGTTTTCAAATGAGATCCCAATGGGAAAAGAATAGTCTTTTCAACAAACGGTGCTCAAATATGTTTGAAATTTAGGGTGATGTGTGGGGGCTTGATGTTTATTTTGTACCATGAGCAAAAATTACATTGTAGTAGATTATTGCTTCTAAAAATAGAAAAATTAGCCAGACCTGGTGAAGTGCACCTGTAGTCCCAGATACTTAAGAGACTAAGGCAAGAGGATTGCTTGAGCCCAGGAGTTTGAGGTTGCTGTGAACTAGGTTGAGGTCAGGGCACTCTAGCCCAGGTTAAGAATGAAACTCTGTCTCAAAAAATAATATATAAAAAATAAAAAAGGCAAGTATACCTGAGAAGAAAATATTTATAATACATATACATATTTGACAAAGGAATGGTATCCAGAAAATACAAAGAATTGTAGTAAATCATATTTATGATAAAACAAAGGACTTGCTTCCAAAATGGTTACAAGTTTTGAACAGATATATGATAATATAAAATATATGGAGGTCAAACTTACTCATGAAAAGAAGTTTGATAACATTATACTTAAAACTGGGAGTAGGTACCCTAATACATGCACTAGAATATTCTAAAATTTAAAAGATAAATACTAATAAGTGTTGGCAAGGTTATGAAACACCTGGAGAAATACATTAAGAAATAGAAAATATTTTATTGTGTAAGTTTCTTAAAAAGTTATATGGAAACTTAGCAAATCATATTTTATAAATGTATCCAAGATAAATAAAAATATATGACCACGTGTAGGCATGTTCAATACATGTACAAAAGGTTTATTCTTAAGTAGTCAAAATTTAGAAACAATCTGTGTGTCTATCCAGTGAATGTATAAATTAATTATGATACATCTATACAATAGAATATTACCCAGTAGCAAAGCACTGTTGTTACACAAGGGATATCTCAAAACCATTATGTAAATAAAGGAGCAAGACACAAAGAGTATATGTTGTTATAACTCTATTTTCTGGAAGAATGGAAAAAAACCAAGCTAATCTGGAATGGCAGAAACTAGAGCCATGGTTGCTTAAGGCAGCACAAAGCAACTGAAAAGATGCATGAGAGAATTTTAAAATGATGAAAATCTTCTTATTATTATGATAGTAGTTACATGGGTTTATTTTCTCTCAAGTCCTACCAAATTATGCTTAAAATAGATGTATTTAAATGCAAATTATACCTCAATAAAGCAATTCAAAATTACATTGGGCCCAGATTGTGGAGAGCTTTGCACACTAGCATATAACCTCTGTGATCACAGAACAGTTTTATTTATTCTTGTTTGTTCAGTATCTACTATTGTGTCTGCCACATATGGAATACATATTTGGCGAATGGATAGATTGGTAAATGAATTGCTGAAGGACTATCAGTGCAGAGGTTTTGAGCTCTTGCTTCTTCAAAATCATTCCCATTTTCTGGTTTTGTGGCCTAACATCATCAGTTGTGTTTTGAAAGCACAGCAGGAAGAGTGTGTGGCTGGTGGATTTTACAGGCTGTACTTAGGGTGCATTTCAGAAAACGACAAGAGGACACAGGTGCTGTTTGACCCTGGAAGAACCATGCTATTTTCTCTTTGAAAAAGACTCATGAAAATGCTACTCATGAAAAAGACTCGGGCTTCTATTCCAACAGAAGAAAAAAAAGAGAAAGTTCTCATATGTCCTGCCAGGATGCATCCTGAAACTGAATGAAAGATGAGAAGATGTCAAGTGTGAGAAGGGAAAGAATAGGAAGCATGTTCCTTCAAATTTTAAATAACCCATTAACAAGATTTTCTTCCTCATCCTGGATCTTGAGTAGCTTAATTAGAAGCATGATGACTGTGGAGAAACAGAACGCTTGAGGAGGAAGCTCCCCTGCCCCACCCTCTCTCTGCTCCCTTCCCTCCCCCTAAACAATGCTATTAGAACTTCCCTACCAGATGCAAATTCAAAACTTTGGGCATCTCAGCTTCACCTTTAAGAGAAATTGTGTTATTGCCTTCATAACTGGAAGCAGCAAATCAGAAATTAGGAAGAAGGTACATTGACAGTGATTGATGCCCAAGGCTTTCTCCTGATTTGCTGATTAAACTCATCAATCTATATGCAGAAAATGTATCCAAGGCAAATGGAGGCAACCGGCCTTAACAGATCTGATTGTCAGAACTAAGGGGAAAAGGAGACTCTTGGCTTGGTAGTGCACAGAAAATACAGAGGAAAGGAAAGGTGTACCAAGAGGATGTTTACCTTTAAATTGGAGAAGCTCTGGGGACAAAAAGAAGAGCTAGGAATGTTCTTGTTGAAGGGGTGAAGTAAGGAATGAATAATCCCCTAGAGTCTAATAGAGTTACCAAGTATGTCATTGGGAAACTGGAAGGTCTCTAGAGAATTTAGGGCCAGGGACAGACCTTTACCTTCCTTATTTGCTGATTAACTCTACCTCAACCTATACAGGTATAAACCAAGGCATCTTTTTAATGCCACTTTAGCTGATACCCTTGTCAGCAGCCTTCCAGCTGATTTTTCACATTCATTTTTCCCCAAGATCAGCTGGTGGGAGGCAGGTACTTGAAGTGACAAGTGAATACATAGGAGACTGCAACTTCCACAAAGACAAAAGACATAGACTTTCCTGATGCTTGAGTTCCAGAATCTACCCTTTGTTTCCTACTTAGTATAAGCAAAACATTCTCTTGGTTCAGATTTTTCACTGAACGTACAATAGAATCCCAAACCTTTGGCCTTGTTTCCTGGTCCTTGTATAACTCACCCTTGTCTTCCTCTACTTTCTCCTCTCTGCCACTCCCTGGGCCATGCTTTATGCACTAACTGTTCCCTAGAAGGCTGGGGGAGGATTAAGTGAAGTTCCGTACTTGGTTGACCAGAGGCACAGGTGCGTAGTCATGTCTTTGCCTCTTTCCCTCAGACTACAGGGGCTGCAAGAGAAATTATAGGTTTCTCTTCCCTCTCATCATTCATTATTATTATTATTTTATTTTTGTTTTAATTATAGCTATTAATAATAATGATTATTTTTATTTTAAGTATTAGTGATTTATTTCATACCCTTCCTGCTATTTTTAGTAGCTTCCATTGCCACAGGTAAAAAAATAATTACTTGTCTAATGACTAATAAACACTATGGCTAAGATTAAAAAGATGTTTTGCTAACAGTCTTTGAGCACTGGTCTTTCTATCTGTGCTGCATGAGGGCTGGTTATGTCTTTCAGGATTATGGCTAAAGCAATGAATAAGTATAAAAATCGAAAATAACACAGGCACGCTTTTGTGAGAAGCTACTCTGCTTTTGGCAGGAGATAAACTATATTTAATTGTGATAACGATGCTACAAGGTCAACATCTTTGCACATATTTCATTGATGATGACACAGAGGTTTAAAGATGGATAGCTTGGAAGGGCGAAGAAAGAGAAAGATAAAAGCAGCAGTGGCTTGCTGAACCTGCCAACTTTCATAGGGCCCGCTTGACCTCAGCATCACAAACTTGGAAAGCATCCCTGCAGCAGCACATGAGGGCATGTGCTAGTGCTAAAGCGATTTCCAACTTGCTTAACACATTCTCTAACAAACCAATAAAATAACACTTGGCCTCTCTCATCAAGTCTTAACCTTTCAGCCTCACGGCTGTCTCCTGATTTATGCTTGCTGATGGCCACAGGGGCTCACCCTTTCTCTGACCTAATGGCCTGCCCAATGGCCATCCCACTGACCAAAGGACCTGTTGGGGCCCAGGTTTTACTACTGAACCGATTTCTGATGTCAGGGCTGATTTATCAAGTTACAGGGACTATGTTAAAGTAGTAAGAGGTCTCCTTTCTTATCTTTCTGTTCTTCTCTCCCCACTGCCATAACCCTCTCTCCTCCCTCCAGTGCTGCTGAATTAGTTTTCCTTAAGTACAGCCCTGTGTGTGTGTGTCCTCTCTTTCTTTCAAACCAGTTCTACTGCTCTGATCACCCACTTCAAACTGTATTAATTCCTGTTTTTTTTTCAACTCTTGCCTGGTTACTGCTTCATAACCTGTACTATGTAATGGGGGAGCCACGAATTAATGAAAATGAAATAGGATCCAACTTTCATTCCTCAGTTGTACCAGCCACTTTTCAGGTGCTCAGTAACCACATGCAGTTGGTTAGTGGCCACCATATTGGACAATGAAAATAGATCAGTAGAATATTTCCCATTGCAGAAAGTCTGAATGGGTCATGCTGTCCTCATTCCTGCTTATGAGACTTGTCTCCTCTTTCCAACCAATAGGAACCTTCTGAGCAGATTAGGGGGTGGTCATCAGCATTTATAGGTTCAAGTTCAGTTTTCTTGGGCTGATAGCAGAAGCTTTTTTTTTTTTAATTTTACAAACCACTTTTGTAAATTTCCTTTGTTTAAGGACTGACTTGGGAAGGTGCTGATATGGCGACATTGTGGAGGATGTGGGCACTCAACATGGATAGCATCTTTTACTTCCCACTGCACACAGCTGACTTGAACATGTCTCTCACTTATTTCCTCATCTGTGTGCTGGCTTCCAGAGTTTCTCTGAGACCTCGTCAAACTTTATCAGCCTAATGCAGAGGCGAGGAAAATAACACTGCACAACTCATTTAGTTTGTGTCCTCCCCACCTCCTTTTTTTCTGAGACAGCATTTCACTCTGTCACCCTGGGTAGAGTTCTAGTGCACCAGAGTCATTATAGCTCACTTAGCCTCCTGGGCTCTAGTGATCCTCTTGCCTTAGCCTCTTGAGTAACTGGGACTATCGGTGCCTGCCAGAATGCATGGCTTGTTTCCCTTTTCTCATTTCCTGTTCCTCCCATTTCAACATTCACTCCTTTTCCTGGTGTCTCTCTAATTCTTTCTCTTAGATGAGCCTTTCTACACACTTGGTGTCTATTGTTCTAGAAGGTGGCAAGTTCTGTCCTCATGAAATTATATCAATTTATAGTTGCTATAGATATATTTTTTTATCTCCTACTACTATTTTCTATTCATTCATTTCTGCATTCACTCATTCATTCATCAACTGGGCAAATTTTTGTTGAGTATCTACTGTGTGCTAGGCCTGTGAGGTTTTCTGAATGAAAATAGGATATGATGACCTTATACGCCAAATAATAGATGCTGAATACTTAAAAAAAAATTCATATAGCTATTTAGTGTGTTAGATGCTAAGAATAAATGCAATTAATTAAAAAAATTTCATATAGCTATTTAGTGTGTTAGGTGCTAAGAATAAGTGCAATTATTTAAGGATGTAGCAGGAGAGTCTAACCTAGTGGGGATAGGTTGAGAAAGTGTGGTCCTGAGAAGCCAGGAAAGCATCAGAAAGGGTGAGAAGGTCATGAGCATTATAGAGGAGAAGCAACCCATGCACCAAAAGGGAGCATGCAATATTATGAGGCGCGAAGTACTTGCAGAAGACTAGAGTAGTTACAATATGCAGAGCAAGTAGGGAGTGGAAGGGGTGAGGTGTAGGAACGGTATGAGATATAAACTAGAATGATCCTAATGCTTACAATTCCATCAGGGACATTAGAGATAGTGAAGGCAAGTGCTGTTAATGATTATGCTAGAACAACAGGCCAAGACTGGGACTGTACTGAGCAGACCGGGCCCCATGTAGCACTTTATATTAAGAGAAATAGGCCTAATGTGCACAATCCAAGGGTACACCTCCAAATAACTTCCAAACAAGAGTAAATTATAAATGTCTTACCTCAAAAAATAAGTAAGCAGTTATGGTTATGTTAATCAGTTTGATTTAAGCATTCATATTGTATACCAAATCATCACATTGTACCCCTTAAGTGTATACAGTTATTATTTAGTAAAAAAATAAATTAACAAGGACAGTGCCTGTGGATCAGTGGGTAAGGCGCCAGCCCCATATATCGAGGGTAGTGGGTTCAAACCTAGCCCCAGCCAAACTGCAACAAAAAAATAGGCAGGCGTTGTAGCGGGTGCCTGTAGTCCCAGCTATTCGGGAGGCTGAGGCAAGAGAATCGCGTAAGCCCAAGGGGTTGGAGGTTGCTGTGAGCTGTGACTTTATGGCACTCTACCAAGGGTTAATAAGTGAAACTCTGTCTAAAAAAAAAAAAAATTAAAAAAAATTAAAAAAAAGATAAATAGGAAATCACTGAGTCATTCAAGACTGAGGAACTGCCTGATCAGATTTGCCTTAATAAATTATCTCTGATTGCAGGGTATTCCTGAATGGGAGCAGAGCAAGAATAAATGCAGCAAGATGACTGTCAGTCAGAGGGGGAAAAGAGGGCTCAAGATGGAAAGACGAGGCCTCACTCAGCACATAGCAACAAGGTGGAAAGGGAAATGCACACCCTGGGATCTGATGGGTAAGGGATGAGGGGAGGAGGCCTCTACTGGAGCCATTGGAGGCCGATGTGCCATGCCCAGCACCAATGCTTTCTTTCACCTCCTCCATGCAGGTGACCCCAAATTGTGTCTCCAACATGAATTTGCTCTCTGATGGGTGACCATCACTTCCACGTGTCTTCTACATGTGCAGTTAAGATTTATAAGATATTTAAAAAATGCAACTCATACTTGAGGCACTTAGTAGATGGCATGTCTGTCAAACAAAATGCTTCAAAATAGGAAAAGTCAATAATAAATTAATAGAAGGAGAGTTGTTTTCTCCTGGACAGAAGGTTCAATGGCATTAAAGCAGGGAGAATTAGCATTCTAGTGATAGCATCTTGAATTATAGAGTACTGAACAGCCCATCCCACAGAACCTTGTAATTTAGAGTTCTTTATTTTCAGCATTGTGTTTGGTCCTGGCTTCTAGTTTTCTTTTATTCTGAATTAGTCATCACATTTACTGTCTTTCCTGGCATTGTTTATAAGGGCTCCAGCTCCTAGCATGGTGCAGATTCATGCAGCACACTATATTTGGGTCTTAAATCAATCATAGACTGAGAAACTGCACATTATACCAAGCAATTCATCTAATATTTTATCAAGAAAATGTAATTAGGATTTTCTGAAAAGAAGTTTCTAGACAATCAGGGGAAACAGCCACAACCAATTTATAAGATTGCTTGTGGGTAGAACTCCTTGGGTAGCTGGGCCAACTTTAAACTTCTTCAGCATGATGCAATTCTATGACCCTCTTCTATGCACCTGTGCGGGAGTGAACATGACTCCTTGGTGTAGACAAAGGAGAAATGACAGATAACAAGCAAACAGAAAGGTGTGCTTTAACAGCTCCCTTCTAGTTAAATGCAATTTATAATGCAATCTTCTTTTGAGACTGACTATGTGTGACATGCTGGGTGGAAGACTGACTGAAGGATAGCAGGCTGAGTAAAGGTGGACAGGTGCCCTCCAGCAGGTTGCATTCTGGAGGAGGGTCAGGAGTGATGCCAAGGCAAGATGTACCATAAAAGAACTAGAGAGGTATAAAGTCATTCTACCCAAGAGCCCCTAGGGAAGGCTTATGAAGGAACTGTCCTTTAAGCTTCATCTTCAGGAAGCAAAGCATAAACTCTGTAGGTCAGAGTGTGCACACTTCTGTGTGTGTTTGAGGTTGGAGTGCAAAGACCATTGTGTGTTCATCAAGACCTACTCTCAGTGTTTTCTGGGTACACAGACAATCCTTGGCTCAGTGCCTATCCTTTTTGCAGTGAAGGTATCCAGAAGACTGGTTCCAGCGAGTGGAATATGAGCACAACTGGTGGCTGCTATTTTCTAGGTCTGATGGATAAAGACCAATTTTCCTTTTCTTCACTTTCTGCAAACAAGGCTCCCAGGCAAAATCCTTTGTTTGTTTGTTTTATGGCCCATAAGCTAAGAATGGATTTTACATGTTTAAATGGTTGAAGAAAGATTTAAAAAAAGAATTTTTTGTGACATGTAAGAATTATGTGAAATTGAAATTTTAATATTTCAATTTCAATACAATTTCACTGGGACACAGCCATACTTCATCATTTATCTATTGTCTATGTATGTCTGCTTTCATGCTGCAGTGGCTGAGTTGGGTAGTTTTGATAGAGACAATGTGGCCCCCAAAAGAGAAATATTTACTATCTGGCCTTTAACAAAAACTTTTGGCAGCTCCTGTTCTAGAGGAATGGACAGAACTTAGAACCACAAATGGAATGACCACTCAGGGAAGGGTAAGATTCCAGGTATATATTTGTATTGGATTTGATATTAATCAAAAACAAACAAACAAATAAAAAAATCCACAAACTTTTCTTGGGTTAAGGCAATGAGATTTTGAAGTTTATCTCAGTATGTCAGGTTGTGGGTCACTACTAAGGGTAGGAGAAGGTACAAAAACATGAACTGAAACAGTGTCATGGGTGTTCAGACTCCAAGCAAACAAATGCTAATTTTCTCAGTACTCACAACCAGTTCTTATATAGAGCTTCATATGGAATATCAGACCTTGTATGTAGTTTGGTAAACTTTGTCTCCTCAAGAAACTCTCAGTTGAAATAAGAACCAGAAAATCAACATCACCACCACCATGAAAAGGATAATCTTAAAAATCCAAGTGTGCTAATATTAAATATAAATAGTTCTATAAAAATAAGCACTGTTCTCTCCAGTGCTTTATATTGAAAAATGCTCGACCTACTATTTTTATTTCACTCACATCTCTGAAATAACCCAAATGTCCAATAACAGGAAAATGGTTAAATAAAATGTGTTATTTCTGAAGCACTTTGTCTTCATGGGCCCCTTTCTCTATAAAAATTAGATATATGATGATTACATTGGAGTGAAGACAAAAAGTTCAGTATTATGTATAAAAACATTTCTTCAAGCTAATGGTTCACTTTTTTTCTTCTGATTTTAAAATAAATTAAACCATTTTCATGGGCCCTTCAAAGTCTTATGGGCCCCAGGCACTGTGCCTGTAGTATCTAATGGAGAAATTGGCCATGGTTGAAAGTAAGGGCACATTTTTTTTTCCCTTAAATATTCATGAGAAGTAAATATGTCAAATTTTATATGCCGGGCTTTCGGTGGTAAGACTTTAAATGAATATTCTCTTATTTTTTTATTTTATAAAAATTAACACTAACATTTTATTATCATTAGGGAAAAAATAGCCATGAGCTTTCTAAGATACTGGTTAGATTTTGAGACATCTCTGCTCTGTCTCTTTAGTAGATCTTTGCTTCCTGTGGCCATGTTTCTTCACATGTACAACCAGGGCTTCTGCACCAAAACTGTTTAGCAGACTAGTTAAAAATGCAGATTACAAAATGGTCACTTCACTCTGTTCCATCAAAGTCTGGGTCAGGGAATCTGCATTGTATACTCCTTGGTGGTTCTTCTACATAGACAGAAAATTGGAGAAACTTTAGCCTTTAGGACAAATTCAAAAGGGGTACCCTAAGAACTGGCCTATGTCCACTTCCACATCTCCTATACACCATCCTCTATCTTCTAGTTCCCCGTGTTGCTATTGTTATTTGGGACTGGTCAGTGCATCACCTGATGTTACATTTAGGAAACTCAGATGGTGGTGGAAGCAGCTATGGATTACATCTCTGAAGACCTTGGTTAGAAACCCATTCTGGCTCTTCCAGGTCTCCAGGCCTCAGTTTCTTCATTTTGTAAGTGGGAATAAAGAAATATACCAGCTTTGCTTATCTCACTGGATTGCCCTTAGGGGTACGTGGTATCAGTGTTTTTAGAAATGTTTGTTCTTATTTATATATTGGTTTCATATTAGTATTGAGTACATTGGATGGGGGAAGAGGGTGGGGGAGGGGAGAGGAGGGATGATTGGCTGAAGGAGGGAGGACATGAGGTGAGATCTCACCTAATGTGTACAATGGCAGGGTGTATAGCACGCCCCCTGGGTGAGGGGTTCTTTTACAACTAGAACTTTACCTTGGAAGTGAGAGCAATATAATCTAAAAAATTGTACCCTCATATTAATTTGAAATTTAAAAAGTGTCTGTTGATCTTTCAGGATCTAAGTCAGGCATTTTGGATTTCTAAAATGGAAAGATGCCCCCATCTTGATGGTCAAGGTGTTTAAGAGCAAAGGACACTTGCCCTGACGCAGCAAGGAGTTATTGGTTTGAGGCCAGGCATCCTGCAAGTGAGTTTGGTATTGACTCGCAAACACAAACCCCTTGCAGTCTTCAAAGTTTTAGTGTCCTCTAGACAAACATTCAGGTGAGCCACCTGCTCAGTGTGCCCTGAGCCCCAAACCCAGTGCCATTTTACATATTAACAAAGTCTTCCTAGCTCTCCTCCTACTTTCCTCCTTCCCTACTTTCCTTTCTTTCTTCCATTTCTTTCTTTCTTTTCTTAGAAATGTTTTCTCTTGAAATAATTTTAGACTATGTAGAAGTTACAAAAAGTAGTACAGAGAGTTTTTGGATACCCTTCATCTGGTGACCTCTAGCGATGACATTTCACTGTCTTACATTACAAAAGTCCAGGGTCACAGCCAGGCATTTGACATTGGCACAGTATTAACTAAACTACAGAGCTCATTCATATTTCACAAGCTGTTGCATCTGCTCATGTATTTATTTTTGGTGTTTAGTTCTATGAGATTTTCTTCCATCTACAGACATGTGTCCCCACTGTCACCATAATCCGGGTAGAGAACTATTCTGTTACTCCCAAAGAAGCTCACTTGTCTTGTCCCATTACTCAATCATTTAAGATGTTCTTTTAGCTCGATAATTGTCAATGAATTAATAAAATAATGAATTGGTATATACTTGAGGCCTCATTTCTTGGACTATTGGAAAAGCTGACTTAGTGACATCATGATGTGAAATAACAGCCTCTCTCTAACAATAGGGCACATTTTTAGGATGACGTCTACACAGTAGTGAACATCAGTAGTTGAGTCTGGGCAAACACTACTTCCTGGAAGTAGGAAGAAACCTAATTTCCCACTGCCAAGACTAAGTCAGCTCAATTTAATTAAGTAACAATAGTAGTTGTTATGGCAACAATGCTACTAATCCATTTTACCACATAGTATGATTGACCTCTTGTTAAGCAACAGCCAATAGGTTGGACGGCAGGTGATGCCCAGCTTTATCTGGTGCAGATGCTAAGATCAGATTATACAGGTTAGGCCTCTGGTCAGGAGGAAGAATATCATTGAGATATTGAGATGATATTGCTGAAGACCAACTACCACAGTGATACCCTGAAACAACCAAAACCCGTATTGTTTCAGGAGTTAAAAGTCTAGACAAGTAGGCATCATGAAAATTAGGTTAAAGATCTGTATACCTAGTATGCCAGATTTAAAATAATGGTATTATTTTTATTTTTACAGGCCTGCTTTAAAAAATTCCTCTATTTCTTTCTGTAAAGATGACATATACCTTTATTAAGATATAGCCCATGCATGGGCAATATAAACCAGTTTAAGTAGAATTGATGGGAGCAATGTAAATAGAATTATTTTCTTCAACTTGTCCACATTGTTGGAGAGGTGCCTCCACCTTTCTCTCCTTCTTTGGTGTTCTCATCTTCAAAATGGCCCATACCTCTTAAACCTTGCTTTATTCGAGGTAACCAATTAATTATTTCCTAGGTTACTAAGTGAGAGACATATCTTTCCTTGTTTGCCTCTTAAGCTGTAAATAGAAGTAGAATATCTGAATAAGTTTGAAAAGAAATACAAGTAGATGTGCCCTGGGGGTAGACTGAAGGGGCTGCCTGGTGGGCTGGCCCAGGGGTTCTTCCCCAACTGCTATGGGGGTTACACTTCGAGGGGAGTTCAACCTGTGGTCTGCAGGCTGCATGCAGATTATGTGAGGACCTTTTTGCTTATCTGTTGTGGTGAATATTATGAAAATTCTGCATGGACCTTTTATTTTGGTCATCAGATTTCAATAATGTTTTTGTATTTAACAAACAATTCTTCCAATGTGTGGCAGAAAATAAAACAGGCTGGGCATCCCAGAAAGTGTTCAGGTGGCAGGTTAGCAAGTTACAGGGATATGTAGCCATCTGCAGGGTGATGGGGTATGAGCACTATAGAGTGGGTTCTACCAAAAAGCATTAGAGTTAAGGACAGTAATTTTTTTTTTTTTTTTGAGACAGTCTCACTATGTCGCCCTTGGTAGAGTGCTGTGGCGTCAGCTCACAGCAACCTCAAACTCTTGGGCTTAAGTGATTCTCTTGCCTCAGCTTCTGAAGTAGCTAGGACTACAGGCACCCACCACAATGCCTGGTTATTTTTCGGTTGTAGTTGTCATTGTTGTTTGGCAGGCCCAGGCTGGGTTCCAACCCATCAGCTCCAATATGTGTGGCTGGCATCCTAGCCGCTGAGCTATAGGCGCCGAGAGCCCTAACGATAGTATTTTTATTCTTTTAAACAACACACTGCACTTTCACCCATTTGCCGCTCATGGAACTATAAAGTGGTCCCATTTTCTGGTTGGATTGACCCCTTATAGGGACACGGAGAGTGAAAGTTTCTTTTTGCAACATGAGGTCCTATGGTGTCAGGAAAGACTCACGGGGATCAGATTCAGAGGGTCGGGGCTGACCTTGGCTTCTCATGCTCTCAAACCCATGACCACAAGTGAGTCATTTCACCTGGGCTCAGGTTCCTAGTGTGTTATAGGAGGGGGGACCCAGGAAGTCCTTCCCTATCCTTGGGAATTGACAGCATGGTTCCATATAAGCACCAGCACTTGTGTTCCTGGTACAAGGTATTTGGTGGAAGAGTTTGAGGATTTCACCCCAGCAGTCAGGAGCCCTGGGGAGTCTTCCCTACCAGTTGTGAACACGGGTCAGGCTTTCTGTAGACAGGGCAGTGTGATGATCATGACTACAGTGACGCTAAATTATTATTCACATGGGAAGGCTTCACGAGAGCTGCCTTTTTTCATGAAACTCTGCCAGGAAGGTAAAATATGTCTCCCTGATTCAGACAGTGAGAAGACCAGACAATACATGTATTATAAGTTAGCAAAAAATGAGAAGGGGAAGAGAAAGTGGAGGAAGATGGAAGAGAATAAAAAGAGAAAGCAAGTGAGGGAGGGAGGAAGACAGGAAAGAAAGAAAGTGGGGTAAGAAAGAAAGGTGAGAAAAGAAGGGTAGAAAGAAGGGAGGGAGGAGAAGCAGAGGAGTGGGGGGAGAAAGAAACTGGGATGGAATTCAAACATATTTCAAATATACATCAAAGTGTCCTTTTTAATATATCTTTAGGCTATTGGTCCAGTATTTGATCATATATAAATATGAGTCTTTTTGCAGCAATTCAATGCCATCAACTAAAAATTATTGCATAAGGGGAAGCTAATTTGGGAGGAGCAATTTTCTCAGAACTGATTGCAGAAACAGCCATACAATTATCTCAACAGAGCACTTAGCACAGTGCTGAAAGGGCTGTGCTTTAAGGTTTACCCTCATCTCCTGCATCATGGCTTAATTTTGTGCATCCAATCACTCTCAGAATGAGATAAGACTGAAAGCTTACCTCCTGAAAACCACCACTGATCAGGGTGTGCCCAGGACTTGGGGTCTAAGCTCTTGCTCTCTCTCTCTCTCTCTCTGCCTTCATAAACCTTTCTTTTTCTTTGCAGACCAATTTCTGAAGCAAAAGCCTTGCTGGTGGAGGCAGTCCGCTTTCACATAAAAGGGGCCCTTGACCAAACGATGTCACTTTTCTCAGTTCCAGTTATTCGGTGTTTCTGATAGAGAGTATTAGCAAGCATGCTTTGTAAAATGCTATAAGATAGAGCTATTTGGACGTGATTTTCTGTGGCTGAACTTTAGAAATCAGGGGAGTGTTCACACGTATGTCCCAGGCACAAGAGCTCAGGCAAGATAAATTAATAGTAAAACAATGTATGTTTAGGGCTCCCACTGTGAGGATGTGAAGCCAGCCTATGACACGCTGGGCAAAAGACTCAATTTCCCATATTTCTGGTGACTCTTATGCAAACTGAAAAAATTAACAGTGCTTCCTTCAAAACAATTTTATGCAAGGATTCAACTCTGCAATCGGAGTAAAGTGCCCTGCGTCCTACCGTACTTTCTATCCCAGAAACGTTGGCCATTATTATTGCTAACATCCTTAGGGTCTCCTGACAATAATCCCGTGAGGTTGGCATCCTCCCTGTTTTCCCAGATCAGGAAAATGAGGCTCAAAGAGGTGAACTGGCTGGCCCAGTGTCACCTCCCTGATAAGGGAAGGCAGGGGCTCCAACCCAGGCTGCTTGCAAAGCCCACCCTCTCCCCATGCAGCTTAATGAGGGCTTCAGCTTCACGCTTCTCTCCCCTTGATTAGGTGTTAAATATTTACCATCTTGCCTTTCTTCCTCTCTACCCTCTTTAAAAACGGTTTAATTAAAATCATTCGTTGAGCTCATGATAAAAATATGTAAATGTGATGATTTTTGTGAAATGAATCTATTGTTTCCCTTTCATTCCCAAAGGACTGTGGATAAGAAGGGAAAGATAGCCGGGTCTTCCAATGAATTTGAACAAGCGTTTGATAATATGTTGTATAACCGATTTCAAGGTCTGGTGGCCACAGGATCCAGCAATTTATGTATGTAAAGCACAGCTGGATTCCTAGATGTGAGGTGGGGATGGAGGGGGCATGTTGCTGCCTCAGTGTTTCCAAAAGAACCCAAGAGGAGTGAGTGTGAAGAGGCAGAGCCAAGAGGAAATTCAATTTCATTTCTCTACATCTGCATGAAAGGTACCATTAGGAGGACTCAATCTGCTTGTTTTGTTCACTGGGCACTTGCTCTATGCCATGCTCTAGGATCCAAATTCTTGCATTAAGCACATATTTACCTATTGAGACTCACTGAGCTAGGCACTGGGATAAATGAGGGTCCCCTTGCTTATGGTTTCAGGAAATCTAGGAATGGTCGCATCTAGTTTAGAACTTCTGGCCTACCTTGAGGCAAGGGAAAGATAGTCTCCCATATGAGCACCTTGGATATTTTCCTACTTCTTGCCAACCCTTATAAGATGTACCTCCAAAGTTTACTTCTTGCTCTGACCTGCTGGATTAGGAACCATTATTTTGATCGTTCTTTATACCCCAGTGTTAGTGTAAGTTGCCACAGCAACAACCCTAGCATCTCAATGACTTAGCCCAGGGCAGGTGTGGGAGGCTCTGCTTGGTTGAGTTATTAGGAGACCAATATCTATTATACCTTGTGACTCTTGCTTCCTCAGTTTTCTCAATTAACAAGGATCCTGGAGGAATATTTTATGGGCCAGGAAGTGATGCAAACTTCTGCTCATGTATCTTAGCTCATGAGCAGTGCAAGTAAGGAAGACTGTACTGTAAGGAAGACTATAGTATGGCGTCTATCTAGGCTTAGATCTAGAAAGAAGCAGAGTATGTGGAATATTAGTGAAGGTCTCAGCTGTATGTATTTATTCATTGTTGGTTTGTTTGGTTTTGGTTCTATTACGGTGAGGTCTTTGAGGGCAGGGACTGTCACCCAAACACATATGCTATGCACCTTGCTCCATGCTAGGTTCAGATAAATGGTAAATGCTTCCTGAAAAAAAAGTAAATAAGTGAATAAACAATCTATAACCATAATGTAATGGTCAATGAATGAGATTACCTAAAGCCATTAGTGAAACTTAATTGTACTTCCACAATTTGCTTTCAACATATTCTTTATTCTTCTTTGCTGTGTTGGGCAAAGCAGGACATGGAACATGACCTGGATGTTTCAGTCTCCTCAAAGATTTTGACATTTGGAATTTCATTTGGAATTTCTGTACCTTCAACAACCCTCTTCTCTGGGTAAAACCTTAGTGTGGGAGGCTTAGCGCCTTTACTTTGTGTCCTCACCAGGGCCTTGTCTCTCTAATTCCCCTCTCCCTTGGGACTATGCCAATGTTTTTATTTCCTTCCTTCTCCAGTGTCTTAAGTTTATTCCTGTTACTCAAACAAAATTCCTTCAACTAGGCAACTTGTAAACAACATGAATGTATTGCTCACAGTTCTAGAGGCTGGGACATTCAAGATCGAGGCACTGGAGGATTTGGTATCTCATGGGGGTTCACTATGTTTCAAAGATGACACCTCTGGTTGTGTGCTCATGTGGTGGAAGGGACAAACAGGCTCCCTCAGGCCTCTTTTATAAGGGCACTAATCCCATTCATGAGGCTTCTACCCTCATGATCTAATCACCTGCTGGCAGCTCCACCTCTTAACACTTTTGCACTGAGAATTAGGTTTTTTTTTTTAATTGTTGGGGATTCACTGAGAATCAGGTTGGATACAAAGAACCACTGATTGCATTAGCTAGGTAAAGTCCCTCTTATAATTGTGTCCCATCCCTGAGAGATGTGTCACTCCCCCATGGCTCCCCAACACCTTCTCTCCTTCCCTCTCTCTGCCCCCGCTTCCCCAACCCTCCACTGTGTACTAGGTCATCAATTGTCCTCATGTCAGAATTGAGTACATAGGATTCTTGCTTCTCCATTTTTGTGATGCTTTACTAGTTCTAACATAGAGATTTTAGGGGGACACCAACATTCAGACCTTAGTAGCCAGTCATGGAGAAAATGGTCTGAAGCTATATCCTGTACCACTTTCTACCAAGTAGCTTAGTTCTCTAAACAATGTTTTTGATATGAAATTAGACTTATTTTTCTGTTTAGATTTGCACAATTATATCTTGAAAAATTTTTATTGCTCTTCTTTAGACACACACACACAAAGTATAATTGGAAACTTAAGGTGGAGTCCCTCTTTGACATTGGTTTGATGATAGTGAGCACAGGGTAATAAGATTTACAAGAAATTAAAAGCATACTGCTTTGATAACTCAAAATATAGTTGCTATTACATTAGTTTTATTAACACAAAGAGTTGAAAGTAAACTGTTACTTCTGTGTCCCCCTGCTCCCCTTTCTTCACTCCCAGATTCTATAAGATGGGGTCCCCAGGGAATCTCAGAGGGCTCCTAGGAAGGTTTATTTTGCATGTCAGCTTGCCTGGGCCATGGTTCCCAGATATCTGGGCTACCGTTATTCTGTATGTTTCTGTGGGTATGTTTTTGTATGAGAATGATGTTTCAATAAATGGATGTTAGGGAAAGCAGACTTCCCTCTCTAATGTGGGAGGACCTCGTTCCATTGGCTAAAGGCCTGAATAGAAAGAAAGACTGACTTCCTCTAAAAAAGAGGGCATTCTGCCAGCAGAGAGCCTTCAGATGTCACCTGCACCATCAGCTACCTCTCCTGTCTCCCCAGCCTGATGGACTACTCTGCAGACCTTGGACTTGCTAGCCTCCATAATTTCCCACCCCAACAAATTTTATACATATCCATACATATAATATATATAGTCTGACAATTAAGTTCATGAACTCATTCTAAGAAAAGTTCTACAAACCTCATTGCTGAACATCACTGCATCACCTTTGAAGTACTTCCTTTGAGAAACTATTTTGAAGTCCACCTTTCACAGCAATTTGGGAACATTTTTTTCTGGAATAACCATCAGAGCTGTCATCATACAAGATCTGACAATTAAGTCTTTGAACTTGCCACTGTGCATTTACATTGGCAACACTGTATAAACAACTCAGCAAGGTTTCATAATCTTGATTATATTAGTGTCTCACAGCTGTGTTCAGGTGCCATATAGTGGTGTCTTGCTGAGGGGTGTTCATTATTTTCATTATTGTTGTTGCATGTTTTTGTGTGCCATACTCCAGCAGCACAGTCACCAAATGGCCAAGGGGAGTACCTGAAAGGTGACCATGGTGATATTCAGCAATGAGGTGTGTAGCACTTGTTCTAGGATGTTTGTGAATCTAATTCTCTGCACACATACACACTTCTCTCTTTACATGTAAATGTGTGTACACACAGATGCGTGCATACACATATATATGTATACACATGTCCTATTTGTTCTCTTTCTCTGGAGAACCCTGGCCAATTCAGATTCTGAGAGAAAGAAAGCCCACCTGATACCATCCTCCCCCACCCCTTAGGTTCCTTCCTCCCTGCTTCTTTCAGTAGCCTCCTCCCATCCAAGCATGAGTTTTCATCCTTTAGATCAGTGTTTTTCAACCTTTTGTATTTAATGTCACACATGATCCTAGAGTTCAACTTCCACGGCACTCTTAATTATGTTGATTAAAAAAGAGAAAAAAAAAAGAATGTACTTTGCTTTAAACTTCTTTCAAAAATAATTTAATTAATGATTTAAAAAAATTTTACAGCACAGCTAACATCCTCTCATAGCTTATAAGTGTAACATGACACATTGTTTGAAAATCGCTGCTTTAGGGTCTAGGTTCCTGGGAGCTAATACTGCTGTCTAAACACTCATGTAGTTCTCCATTACACACCCATAAACCGCTGACCTCAAATGTCCCAATAGGATGGTTAGTTATATTGCCAAATTGGTTGGGCCACAGTCCCCAGTTGTTTGGTCAAACACCAGTCTGGATTTAAAATTTTTTTTTTTTAAGACAGTCTTACTCTATTGCCCCAGCCTACCAGAGTGTTGTGGCCTCAACCTAGCTCACAGTGACCTTAAGATCCTGGGTTCAAGTGATCCTCTTGCCTCACATTCCCAAGAAAGTGGGACTATAGGCCCAGGCTGTGATGTCTGGTTAATTTTTCTGTATTTAGTAAAGATAGGGTCTTGCTCTTACTCAGGGTGGTCTGGAACTCCTGGGCTCAAGCGAACCTCCTACCTTGGCCTCCCAGAGTACTAGGATTACAAGGTATGAGCCACTATGCTTGGCCTGTGAAGGTATTTTTTTGGATGAAGTTAACATTTACATTAGTAAATTATGACTGAGTAAAGCAGATTACCTTCTATAATGTGGATGAAGTTAGTTCAACCAATTGAAGGCTTTACAAGAGAACAAAAGGTCCCCTGAAAAAAAGAATTCTGCTGCCAGACTATAGCATCAACTTGCTGGATCTTCAGTTTGCTGGCTAAGCTGCCCTGCAGAATTTAGATGAATCCCCACCCACACTCAGTGAGCCAATTCCTCACACTCTATCTCTGCCTTTCCTCTTTCCCTATCTCTTCATACACCTGGAAAGATGGTGACTTCAAATATCTCCCTTTTCCCAAACGAGAAGATCCACAGAAAAGGTTTCAGTCAATTTGAAACTATAAAGTTTTAGAAAACAAAGATGTAATGGTTAAATGTCTGCTTATATTTATTTCATTAATTTATTTACACATACTTAAGCTACCCAATAAATAAAGTGCTTACTTCAATGCTGTGAAGAAAATAAATCTTACAAATAGATAAATTAGGCATAGACTACTTGGAATTTACCAATCACTTCATCAATTTGCATATATTTTTTGGTTTTGATTTGTTTTGATTTTCACAAAATCAGGAATTTTTAAAAAGGTATCATGTCAGTAGTACTTACTTTAGTAATTCAGCTCAGGAATTACACCCTTGGGAATTCTCAAGGAAAATGAATGTTTTCAGAATCTTGTGTCTTAAGAATTCTCCTCTACTCCCCTTAATTTTGAGAAACACAATCTTTTGGGTAATGAAAGCAATCATTTAAAAGACTTGAGAATTTCTGATTTCTACTTATATCACCAAAATGATTCTCAGAAAGACATTTTCAGATGTTGAAATAATCATAGTTAAAATGCCTCTTAAGCTTCAGGAAATTTGTAGTAACTTCACAACATTACTGACCATATTCTTTGTTATTTTTTCAAAAACCACAGAAGAAGCCCTTTGAAACAGTCAAACTGGATTAGGATATGGGCAAAGTATCTAAAAAGAGTGTGTTTAAACTAATTTTTTGTTCTGTACTAAATAATGAAGTTTTTCTAGGTACTCGAAAACCCACCTGTGGATAGAGTGCTATGGCATTATAGCTCACAGCAACCTTAAACTCTTGGGCTTGAGCAATCCTCTTGTTTCAGCCTCCTGTGTATCTGGGACTACAAGTATGCACCACCATGTCTGGCTAGTTTTTCTATTTTTGGTGGAAACAGGGTCTTGTTCTTGCTCAGGCTAGTCTCCAACTCCTGAGATCTACCTGCCTGGACCTCCCAGAGTGCTAGGATTACAGGGGTGAGTCACTGTGCCTGGCCAATTCCTCCTCTCTGAGGGACACTTATGGAGAAAAATATACCATTTTACACTATAGCAGTGGTTTTCAATCTTCTTAACACCACGACCCTTTAATACAATTCCTCATGTTGTGTTGACCCTCAACCATAAAATTATTTCCATTGCTACTTCATAACTATAATTTTGCTAGCTACTGTTATGAATCATAATGTAAATATTCTGATATGCAGGATGGTCTTAGGCAACCCCTGTGAAAGGGGTCGTGACCCACAGGTTGAGAACCGGTGCTCTATAGCATATAAAAGAAAGACTGGGAGATTTTCTACCAAGAATGTTGGTGAGTTTCGTGTAGAGAAACTGACCTGGGGGCCACTGTAGAACAATCCTTCCACCTTGTCTCCTACCAACTAAATTCAGTGCAGTAAAAATACAAGAACAAGTTGTTTTGAGTGCTTCAGACATGACTTACCCTTGGTGCTGCCCAATAGAAATATAACTTGAGATACATGCACAAATTTTGTGTATCACAGCTAAAATTAATCTTAGTATAATTATTTCAAAAAATATATTATAATTGTTCCAAAAATATATTATCATTCTAACATACAATCATATCAAGAGCATTAGTGAGATATCTCATATTTATTTATTCTTAATAAGTCTGAAAAAATTGGTGTGAAATTTGCACTTACAATATATCTTAATTTGGACTCACCACATTTCAAAGCTCCCTGGGCATCTGTGGCTAGGGCCTAACATAGTGGACAGTGAAGCTTTAGATATAAAGTATATATATATAGAGAGAGAGAGAGAGAAAGAGAGAGAGAATGTGTGTGTTTTCATATATACACAGAGGGTGCCAAAATATATACACACTTCAAGAAAGGAAAGAATTGTATTAAATTTGTAATACTCAAGTCACATGTGAATTCTGCAACAAGAGGTACTCGAAGTGCCTTGTATTCAACTTTAGTTATCAGCATAAGTTGAGTATTACAATTTTTAATATAGTTTTTTCCTTTCTTAAAGTCTGTATACATTTTTTGGCACCCTCTGTATGTGTTTGTGTGTATGTTTATGAATATAATTTTTCTCCTGTACAGAGAAATGATTGCCAAGTGATTGAATCTGTTTTTAAGGGGTGAGCAGGGAAGTAGAATATTTACTTCCAGGCAGTTTTGTTCTAAGCACACTGTGTGATCATAGAGTAGACACTTGATCAGTTCAGAGCCTCTCCTTAACATCATTTGTGCTGGATCCACAGCAAGCTTGTCTTCAGGTTTTCTATTTCCACAATTCAGATCATTCTTTCACTGATGCTGCCCTGGGTTGTGGTTTGTGAAGAGCCTTTCCTTCCTTCCTTTCTTCCTTCCTTCCTTCCTTCCTTCCTTCCTTCCTTCCTTCCTTCCTTCCTTCCTTTCTTTCTTTCTTTATCCAAGGGGTTGTGGATTGCTCATTTTTTTTTGGATGCAATGTTAATTAAGTTAAAAAAAACCCACAACAATATACACCATATGATCCTAACCTCATACTTCACAGATGCACACATAAACACTTTGGAAAAAAAAATCTTGCTAGAAAACACATTTATTGTGGTTATCTTAAAGCCATAAATTACAAGTGATTTTTTATGGAGTTCATTTCTTTATGTGCCAAAATTTCTATAAGGATCATATATTAATTTCTCTCCCTTAATAAGAAAAAAAAGTGTATTTTTAAGTGGCATCTCTAGTTCCCAGGAAAAGTTCACTTTTAATGAAGACCATTTGATTCATCAAATAAAGTTTTCTGCCTCCTACACTTAATGAACTATTTTAAGTCTCCTCTTTCCTTAGACTCCCACTGTTCCTATTAATTCTAATACACTATCAACCCTCATTATAACACCCCTGAGGGACTGTAGGAGCAAGTGCATCCTCCAACAGGCATAAAGTGAGGTCATGAGGAAAGTAAGGAAAATTGGCAACTTTCTCATTCCTCTGTGACATGACCTATGTGGTTTTCCCTAAGCAAGTAACTGTTCTGTGAATGACCATGTGTATATTGTAACAGTCCTAGATGAAATTTATCTTTTATGTAATGATGATTTCCTGCTTTAGTTAGAAATGTTAGTTCATTCTATAGGTAGAAATTTAAATGCCTTACAAGATATGAAGGCTTGCTAAAAGGGGAGTGAACCCCAACTGTATTTCCTTAATACTAGGTATTGAGAATGAAATACTGAACATGTGGATTTGATTCTCTGCTCTTCTCCCTGGGAACCTTTGAGGTAGTCACCGAATATCCTGGAGACTTAGAGACCTCATCTGCAAAAGGGAGCTGAAATCTTACCTCCCAAAGATGTTGTGCATGTGAAATGGGGCATCTGCTGACTCTTCATGTTAGCAAGGGTATCTTAAAAAGGAGGATCTTTGCTCCCTAAATGCCAATGTGGTTTCTGATTTCTTTACGTCTATGAGGACCTCCCAAATTCTCTGATCAAAAGGGATATGAATTTGCTTGAATTTGTACAAGGTAAGGTAGAAGTGTCCCTTTGAGTCTGAAGACTGGAGCAGAGTATAAAAATATTATAAAGGTAAGAACAATGACAGCCATGTTCTTAGGAGCAATGGCCTGGGGTTTGAGATTCACTGTGGTCTGATTGCTCTGTCTTGGGTGGCGTGTGTGTGTGTATGTGTGTGTGTGTGTGTGTGTACAAAGGTAAATAACTGAGTTGAAAAGACATATTCCTAAAGGTGATGTCTGCTTTTTTTCTGTTGGAATAGTCTATCAAAGAAGGGACATGATGCCGATGCCCTGGGTGATATGAGACTTAAAGTTAGAACAGTGCACTTCAAGGTCTGTCTCTACCATGAACAGGTTGGAGGACCCATGTCAAGTTCCTTCAACTTGCCAAATCTTTCTCTTCTGGGGAGAAGGAAAGAGTAAGAACCTCCCTCTCACAGGGTTATGATAATGACAAATGGAAAGTTGATACAGTGCAAAAAGTGATGGGTTATGACAATTGCACTCTTGCTAATATTAGATAGACTCTAATATAGCAAACATTTCTTTGGATGCAGACCAGAGCTTAAAAAGTGTTATTACTATGTTTTCTCATTTATGGCCATAAGTAGAATTGCTTATGGTGATAAAATATGAAATTTGTGCTATAGATCAGACTCAAAATCTTATCTGTGAGTCCCAGGGGCCTGTCAGTCAGATGCACCCTAACTTCTCATTGGCAGGTATGGGGGAGAGGAAACAGCAAGTCCAGATCTGTACTTCCCCTTCAACTTTTTTTCTTAGGCACTTGGTCCTCCACTGCAGATGCCTAGAGGAAGGTTTACAAGAGAACTGAGAAATTCTTTCTGTGTCTTGAGAAAGTTTTTTTTTTTTTTTTTTTTTTGTGGGTGGGGGCTTTATAGGCCAACATGAAATCCAAAAAAAAAAAAGTACTTTTATGAAAGCTATCCATCAAACGTCAAGGATAATAATCAATTTTCTGTCACAATGAACTGATAAAAGCTTTCAGTAATAATGTCATGGGGGGAAAAATTTGTGTTGGAACTCAAAACGCACAGCCCTGATATCAAACGAATTCATAAAAGCTCAATGCTGCTGTAGCCCTCGGAGGCATGACAAAATACAATTTCTCATCCACAGGATATGGAATAATTCCCTCCTTTTTTATTTTTACACTGAGAAAAGCAAAAGGAAATCTGAATTTAAAAAAAAAAATTACACAATCCTGCTTTTGCAGGTGAACATTAGCGATCATTTTGGCCGCTGATATCAGAAACCGTTCTGGTGATTTCTCTCACATCATGCAAATGGCTGCATAATGCCTGCTCCTCTTGGAATGTACAATCAAATCAGCATTCTAATGCTACAAGCTGGTGATGAGCTTGGGAATAAATATGCAGGAGCGCATAAAAAAAATCAAGGCAATCAAGAGGAGTCAGCGTCCTCGCTCGGACTATAAATCTTTGTCTATTTCAATCGTAGGGCTGGCCGAATCAGTGTAAAATTCCGGCGGGGATGTCATCAATTTCTGTTAACCTCTCTATTCCTCTTTGTGTTGGCTCCGGGGTGATGGATTGATTTTGTCACTTCTGTTCGGTTCACAGTATGTTAACATGGAAGGGTGCAGGCAGGTTAGGAGGAAAGGTTACTGCCACCCCAGCCTCGGCCCTCACATACTCTCTTCTGTAGGATCCTGAGTACCTTTCTGTCTGGGGAACGGGGTCTCTCCTGGTTCCAGGATCTCAGCTCAAAGACCATGTGTTGGCTGGCCTAGCACTGAATCATAGGTCACTCTCTGGAAGTGAAAACAGGTCTATCGATTGAGCCTCCAGAGAGACAGCTGGCAGAGCATTAAAACCGTGGAAAGTATCAGGAACCTAGGATCCTGGGCTCCTGGGAGCACATAGACTCTGAGTCATGGGCTGATTCATGGTGTAGCTGTGTCTTCCTGTGTCTGTGGTTACTTTTTCCCTCAACCAGAATGTGATAGTTCTCTTCAACAATTCCAATGGAGAGTTGAAGGTCTTTATTTCCCTTAAAGGCGCATTTTAACACTCTATAAGGTGTGGCCTGCACGAAATATGCGAACATCCACCAGTAAGCCTAGAAGCTAACCCTGTATTCTCATAGGACACATACATATATTTAGGGGTATTTATCCAAAAAACTAAAAATAAAAATCAGAGGCCTGAAGGGCTATTAGCACTCCCATGTTCATTGCAGCACTATTTACAGTAGTCAAAATGTGGAAACACCCTGTTTATCAATGGATGACTGGATAAGGAAAATGAAGCATATACATACAGTGGAATATGACTGAGTCTTAAAAAAGGAAATTCTGCAACATGGAACAACATGGATGAGCTGTAAGGACATTATGCTAAGTGAAATAAGCCCGTCACAGTTGGACACTTAATGCATGATTCCATGTATGTGAGAAATCTGAAATAATCAAATTAATAGACTGAAAGAGTGGAATGAGGGGCTGAGGGGATGGGGACACAGAGTGTTGATAACCAACAGGATAAGTTGCAGTTAAGCAAGATCAATAAGTTCTGGAGCTCTGCTGTACAACACTGTGCCTAGAATTAGCAATATTGTATTCTACACTTAAAATTTTGTTAGGAGGGTTGATCTCATAGTTAAGCGTTCTTATTCTAATAAAATAAAATTTTGTTAAGTAAAAAAATGAAAATAAAATAAAATCAAGAAGGAGTGCAGGGTGGGTTATTTTTGTTGTTGTTGTCATCATCACTGTTTATAATAACACACAGCTTATGTTATCAGTAGCTATATGTGGCTAATTAAATTTTAAATCCATTAAGATTAAATAAAAACTAAAACTTCAGTTCTGTAGTCTCACTAGGCAAATTTTTAAGCAATTAATAGTCACCTGTGGCTCGTGGCTTCTGTATTAGACAGTACAATGAACATTTCCATCATCATAGAACATTCTCTAGGACAGAGCTGGCTTAGATTGCATTAATCTAAGTGGGTTCATGCCTTTCAAAGCAGTCACCAGGGGAAGCCAGATACTTATTTCAATAAGTTTGCCATTGTCAAAGCATGGAAGCTTAGTTATGCAGCTATTAATCAAAGATGAGGCATGCTCATAGGTGATGGCTTGCTTGGAAATTGACTAAAGGAATTCCAAAGAAGTTTCAAGCTTGTTTTGAGTGATGGCAAAATTATTGAAATAAATACGATAGAAAGAGCCTCTGGGCCTGTGCTTCAAATTCATCTGGAAACCAGATACAAATCTGACACTTTATAGTGCTGAGACTTTGGAAATTTCATTGAACCACCCTGGCTTTCAACTTTCTTCTGCACAACACAAGAAATAGTAATATCTACTTCATAAGTTCTTTTTTTTCCCCCTGACATTTAAATGAGATAACATTGTCAGGAAATCTAACAGGTTGCATCAAACAGAAGAGCTTAAAACATTTGTACACATGACCTTAAAAATTCTGCAGGCATAACAAGATCTTCAAAAGGTCTTTGAAATAATATATAATAAAAGCATGAGTGAATGACACTTTTAAAATCACTAGGACACAAAACCAAGCACAAACTACCCACCTTAGGGTAGTGGTGGTTATTATTATTTTTAATTGGGGAGTTTGCTAGGGCAGGTGGATAGTCTCCTGATTTATATTCGTACCCCACCTCTTGACTGCCTGAGTTTTTCTGGATTCCCAGGACCTCCCTTTGCAAGATTAACTCTCCATGAGATGGCAAATCAGCCATTATGTCAGCTGAACATGCACTGTCAGGCTCTGTGCTTGGTTAGAGTTGGGGGCCAGGGTGATGTCAGTGGAGGGTAACTTCCCAAGCCTGCCATCTCAGGTGGGCACACTGCTCAGGTTGTCTATAGTCCCATCCCCTGATATCTTTTACTTCTCATCAGAACAGGGACCCTGTTTGTGAAGAGTGAGCCTTTGAACAAAGCCTTCTTCCATTATTGAGGGGCCTTAGCTTTCCATCCTGACCTCTGCACCTACAGGTTCTCACCCTCAAAGAGCCAGTGTATTACTCTGGACCCCAGAATATGGCCAAGGTTGGGGCATCGGTGTTCTGCAGAGGCTTAAAGCCTAGCCGTCTTACTCTGTTTCATTCTATCAGAACTTTTCTACCTCTGGATAGTCTGCTCAGGTTGTGTCTCAAACCCATTATTTTGCACATGGCAAGTACCATATAAATATCTGATAAATGGTAAGTAAATGTGGATGAATGTTACACGTTAACATATTCATACAATATAAGGTATTACCAGTATCAGGGAGACTGGTTTGCTTAATGAAATAGCAGCATCATTTTATAGCTGTATTTAAGACTCATCAATTAATTAGTTGATCAATTACTTAAAAACTTAATGCCAGTGGCAAGATATATGAAATAAAAATGACTAAAAAAATAAACAGAATAGAAGGAAAGGAAAATCATGTCAGTATTTTGATGAATACTGCTATTCACTAAGATGAGTAAGACTTAGTGCAATTTCATTGTATTTACTCTATGGGTCAGAGTATTTTGCTATATTATTTCTATACCTCAAAACCTACTTAGTTTTTAAGCCAATCAATACACAGAGAAGTTAATGAACTTGCTTAAGGTCACTCGGTGAATACAAGATTCTGGATATTAACACCAGGTCTCCTTTTCCACTACATCGAGCTACCACTATAAAATTAAGTTTGTTAAACATTAAAATTTAGGAAAATGTCAAAATACCCAAGGCTGGTGATTTTCATGATTTGACAAAGTATCCTGTTTAAAGATAGGTAGAAGTATATAAAATAAATATCTGCAAAATAACCATATTTAGCCATGTATCATGCTGACATTTTTCTGCAAAGTTTTGATGGAAAAATGAGGGTGCATATTATATATAAGTAATGTGGCTCAGGAGCACGGGAGACCAGCAGACCTCCAAGGATCACTGTGCCCTCCCATCTGGGCCCACTAGGCACATGGGGTTCTAGTCTGGGAGGATCTAGAATCTGGTGGCAGCAGGCTGGAGTGGGTTCTGGCAAGTGCCACTATTGGGGGAGAGGGTTGTGGTGGGGCTGGCAGGGTAGGCTGTGGCTGTGTGTGGCGAGAGTTAAAGCCTGAGGCCTAGTCATATGGAGAGGACCAGGAGGTCCTGCACAGGCCCCAGGGGCCTGTCCGATTGCCCTTGGGCCAAGTGGCCTCAGAAGCACCTGCCCTGGTGAACACGGACATCTTGGCTGTGGGCCCTGAGGTGGCAGGGAGGGAGGGAAAGAAAGGACAGCTTTCACAGAGCAGGTGGCTGTGGGAGGGTGGTGAAACCTACATGTTTCCTAGGGGAATGTTAGCCCATGGCAGATGTATCTCTACTGGCTGAGAGCAAGCTTCTTTCTCAAGGGGCAGTTCCCTGAAAGTTTGGGCAAAAAAATATGGGTGTGTATTATACACAGGATTCATTATACACAGTAAAATATGATAAACTCCTTTGGGTGATGTTTACAGTCTATTACCCCAATTGATGTGGAGAGCCTTTGGTATGTTTGGGAAAAATTCATAGCTATGGTTTAAAAACAACTCAACAGAACTGCTTTCCAGGAAAGCTCTATGATGTGGTAAAAGCACAAAGCCACTGAACACAGCCTGCCTCCAGTGGAATCTCTGCTCAGCCCTTGACAAGCTCCATGACCTTGGGTAAGCCATTTTCTGCCACTAAGATCTTGGTTTCCCCATCTATAAAATAGGGATGTTGGTATCTGCCTCATGGGGCTATTGTGGAAGTTAAATATGGCAATCTGTATAAAGTACTTATCATAGTGCTTACTAGGGTTCAACCAACAGCACCTATTAATGTTTGCCTGGTAACTGGTGCTTTCACAATGCACCGTAGTGCACAAAGCTTTTCCATACTCACGATTTCACTTGGTCTTGCCTTGTTTGAGTCAGATGTTGTGCTGAGATTATAATGCCCATTTTATTGATGAGGAAGCTTAGTTTCACAAAGACAATTGATCTACCCTCACAAACACACAGCTAGAAGGCTGCACAGTCTAGGAGATTTCAAATCTATAGTATTTAGAACACAGTTGCCCTAGAAAAGTTCAATTTTAAAGAGAAGGTTTAACACATAAATTTAAATAAGAGATTGACCTTGCTATGGAGACCAAATTAATAAAAATATATTCTAGTCAAAACTCTTCTTTGAGACACACACACACAGAGTTAGACAATTACTTTCAAGGATTTAGAATGTGGTGGTAGTGCAAAAGTATGGAAAAGACCAGGTTATGGTCAGAGACAAGTGAGAGACATATCCATCCAAGTATCTTCCAAGTTTTAAGTTCCATGAGCTTAGAGGCAGGACTGTATTGTTTGCTTTACAAAAAAAAAAAAAAAAATGTACCTGGTAGAATGCCTGATATGACATGAGCTTTTGTGATCAGTGGATTGAAGAATAAGGGAAAATTTTGATGGAGAAATTTATGAACTCAGAAGGGTAGTTGCTCCAACTAGTTCAGTGATTCTCAATAAAACTGTGATAAAATCACTCTTAGAAGTCTTTACAAACTTGATTGCATGGACCCCTTCACAGACCAATAGAATTGGAATCTCTCGACATGGGGTTTGAGTAGGAGTGTTTTTAAGAATTTCCCATGTTCAACCAGAATTGACAACCATTGATCTAATACCACTCTTTAATTTTAAATACAGCAACAGTGGGGATCCATAAGCTGAAAGGACTTACCCAAGGATACAATGCACATCAGAGGTGCTGCTGAAACACTTTGTCCCCTTGTACTGAGATTACAATGCCCATGGTATTGATGTGTGTCTGTGATTTCTTGTATGTTGCATCTTTATACATGGGCATATGGTTCTTGTGCTTTTGAGAGTCAATCTTCATTTGTCCTCTTCTGTTCCTTACCCCAGTAAGCCTCACTTCTAGAGTTTTCTCCTTTAAGAGGTATCCATTGACTTCTTAAATCTACAAGCTGAGTGATCTTCATCCACTTACAACCCTCTGGGTTTCCCAAAGCACATGGATCACACTGTACTGTGCTCATGAATTCCTCCTCATGAAGGAGGAATTATAGGGTGAGCCCATGAAGGGCAGAAGGGATGTCTCCTTTAGCTACTTGTCTCCAGAGCTTGACACATAAACTCAATTAATAGATAATGAATAAATGTAGGCCAGTTGTTTTACACATAAAAAGTGATTTGTATGTACATATGCGTATTTGCATAAGTATATATCATTTTTGTAGGACCTAGTTAAAGAATACATTTTCAATGTACATATGATTAAGTGTAAATGAGATAATTTAATTTAATTTGACAGAATCTATTGAGCACTTATTATATCTAAAGCAGTTTATAAAAACAGAAAATTAACAGTGAGTAGGACACAGTCTCTGACCTTACCAGAACTCACAGGCTAATGGGTCAGGCTTCCTACTTATAACACCATGCATTCTTCAGAGTGTGTTACCTATGGTGATAAGCCAACAAGCGATGCTCTCAGGGAGCAAAGCTGAGCTGAAAATACCTGGAGCAATAAAACTTTAGTTCAAGGATTCTTAAATTTCCTTAGGAGGGGAAGTTACAGTTCTCTTTCAGACCTCGATGAAAGCTTTGGATATTGTTCCCAGAAAATGTACACAAGGGATATTATTTGGAAATCCATTGAGGATCATTCATAGACTCTTTGGCCACTCACAAATAAAGAATAAGGTAATTGGTTGTGGTCATTATCTCAACATAGCTGCCTAGCCTTGGATTTCTGTTCCAGGTACTAAGCCCAGGGCTTTCCCATTCAATACAAGTTAGCATTCCAGACATTTCTTACCTACACCTTGCAAGGGCTGTGAAGATCAAGAAGGAGGGTCATTCCCTGCAGAGCCACCAAGAAGCACACACTCAACTGAGTTTCTTCCTGATGTGACTGTGACTTGGTACTAGATCTGGAGAGGAAAACTCTGGAGCATACTGGCCAGATCAGAGTTTAGCCACTACCCTGGCTATTTAAAGAAGCAAATTCTAGGGTGGCACCTGTGGCTCAGTGAGTAGGGTGCTGGCCCCGTATACCAAGGGTGGCAGGTTTGAACTCAGCCCTGGCCAAACTGCAACAAAAAAATAGCCGGGCATTGTAGTGGGTGCCTGTAGTCCCAGCTACTCAGGAGGCTGAGGCAAGAGAATTACCTAAGCCCAAGAGCTGGAGGTTGCTGTGAGCTGTGATGCCACAGCACTCTACCAAGGGCAACAAAGTGAGACTATGTCTCTAAAAGAAAAAAAAAAAAAGAAGAAGCAAATTCCCATTTTTATGATGGGTATAATCACTTTCTCATTTGAGACTGGTGTATAAACAAATTCCTCATTGTCCTGAATATGAACTCTATTTTTCCTATAGCATCATTCACTAGCTCCTTGGATAAAGCAACTCATGAGAAATTTCTATAAATTACTTTTCCCTTGATATTATTTAATGTGGTGTTTTTCAAACTTTGGGATCTCACTTTACACACTTAAAAATATTGATTTTGCAGAGAGCTTTGCCTATGTGAGTTGTATCTATTAGTATTTTTACCATATTAGAAATAAAAACAAATGTTTAGAATTCCTCTATATTAATATATTTAAAATTTATTTTGAATCCATTAACTGATAATGAAAATAAGATGTTTATAATGAAAAAAAATGAAGTATCTTCCCCCCACATGACTGAGAACAATGGCATTGATTTACATTTCTGCAAATCTCTTTTATGCCTAACTTGACAGAAGACAACTGTCAAGTTGGATTTTCATTTTTGCTTCTGTGTCAATCTGTCATGATAGGCCATTTTAATTTAAGTATGTAAGAAAATACAACTTCATAGAGTTGTGTAGTTGTAAATGGGAGGAGTGTTATAATAGCTCTTTCAGATATTTTGGAATATCCTTCTTTGATACTACACCAAAACTCAACAAGTGGTACCTTCTTAAAGGTTAGTTGTAACATAAAATCTGAAACCATATTTATGAAATTTCCATGCTCTTGGAAATATCTTGACCTGTTTTGAACTTTAAATGTAACAGACTTACACATGATTTCGTAACATCATATATTTGTCATTTGGAAAAGACACCATTGATTCACTGAGTTGTGAAGATCTTCCAAATGCTATGCATTTCTTTATTAATTACCCCCAAATCACCTTCATTATTATCAATACTGATTTCATAAGAAAAGTCTTTAAGTATTAAAAAGCTGTCAGGCTCATCATAGCAGATACGAGATTTCCAAAATTCCAATTTTAACTTGAAATCTCTAATTTTATCATCAGCAAAAGTACATCCAGCTGTTTTTCAGTGCTTTCAGAACCTGAAAGTATTTACTTAACATTGTTTTTAAATATTCTCGTTAAAAGCCATGTTCTATTTGATTGAGTGGTTTAAAAGAAAAGTCTGCTTGTGAACTAATTCAGCAAAAATTGAAAGTTAATAACCATAAAAATGGTTGAACTGAGGTGACCAGAATCCTCTCCAGGCAAAGGTCCAGGGGAGCACACATCAGTCTACTAATCCAACTCTACCACATTGAACTAGTCACAAGGAAGTAAAACATTGAAGCTCCCTTTGTTAATTTTCAAAAAATATGTCTGCCAAACCCTGATCTGAAAGATGATGGTTTGTCTATAAGTTGTTCTTTTAAGTAAAAGTAGTACTCTAAGAAAAATTTCTCAGTTTAGCTCCTAACTCAAACAGTGACACACGCATCTTTCCCGAGACCATTGTATTTCAATATGAGCTGAAGGGCTTTATGTATACTTTCCACCTCACCCATCAGAATAACACAATGGCTTAATGATAGGAAGAACAATGGCCCCCAAAGATGCTCAAGTTCTAATCTCCAGAACTGGTGAACATTACCTGAGATGGCAAAAGAGCTTGGTGGATGGATGTAATTAAATCAAGAAACTTGGGATGGAACCATCTTGGATTATCTAGGTGGACCTAGTTTAATCAAATTAGTCTTTATAAATAGAGAACTTTTAATGGGTGTATTCAGAGCAGAGCGGGAGATATGACCATAGAATAAAGACCCAGAAGGATTCAGCTTTGAAGATGGAAGGCCACTAGCCAAGGAATGCAATCTGTCTCCAAAGATGATAAGGCTAGGAAATAGGTTGTCCCCCAGAGCTGCCAGACAGAGATTCCAATCTCTTGATTCAAATTGCAAGGTGAGATGGTGTCACATTTCTGATCTATAGAACTATGAGATAAATAAGTGTGTGCTGTTTTAAGCCACAGTGGTAGTTTGCATGGTAGCGATAGAAAACAAATACAGACCTATATCGCCAGACCAAGATATAACAACATTAATAATTCTTACTATTTCATCAAAGATGTTTCTAAGCAAACCTGACAACAAAGGTAATGACTTCCAAGAGAGTTTGGTGCCATTACCTTGACTGATGGTGAGAGTCTAGGAGTCCTATGCTTTATATCATTAGTGCAAATGTGAAAACAGTGTAAAAGCAAATAGCATCTTGGTGTGACTATGAAGTGGTTTAGACTTCATTTTTTGGAGTAAAAATGTCTTGCAGACCTCCGGAGTCTGTGGGCAACACATTAACTGATATAAGTTGTACAAGCATTTTTCAAAGAATCCTGAAAGTTTTACCACTCACCACATGTTAAGTGTGTAAACTACACAAGAAGTAAACTCAATAGCTGTGGGTATCAGCAAGCTAAGGCAAGATGGAAATTTGGGGATCTTGTATTTCATTTCTGGAGAATTTGCTTCATTATATTTACATAAAGGCAGCTACATTGCTGGAAAATTTTCAGTGCAACATTGGATTTTAACACAATAACCTTCTGTACATAAGCATTTTCAGTGATTTAATTTTGGTTTATCTCTATCTAACATATCCCAGCACTTATCAATTGAAGTAAAATGGAAACATAAATACATACATCCTTCTACTTCAATATGTACTTCCATCCATTTCAATCAAGTTCTTCACTTACTTTCTTTCTCAGAGAATAAAAGTGATGATGAAATCAATGAAGTTTTCCCATGTGGGTCAACTTTTTTTTGGTAAGCAAATTCAAACCCCATCCAACCTGGAATAACTTGGAGCTAAAAATGTACCCTGTGGGCTTTCAGAACCTGAAGGTGTGCATTTAAAACATTTTTAAGGATTATTAAGAGACATATTCTCTTTGATTGATTGATTTTCAAAAAAAAATAATAAATCTGCCAGTGAACTAATTCAGCAATAGTTGAATGTTAACAGCAATAAAAATGGTTGGACAGAGGAAGCTAAAATCCTCTTTGGGCAAAGATGAAAAAGGGCATGCATCAACCTACCCACTTGACTTGATAGCATTGGCTTAGACACAATAGGTAGCTCCTTTATTTCTGATTTCCAAAGGAAGGACTGAATGATTTAGCTGAAGAAAATAAAGCATTTAGTTTGAGATTACACATAGAAATTTACGACCTTGGTTCCCAATACCGAATATTTTTAATTATGATTTCCTTTTATAGGTATAATTTTTATTAATAACCTGATGTCTTCTTAAGTGGATGGTTCATGAACTCTGACAAGCCATTTGTTTTCTAAGGACTCTCGGGAATGCGTGGTGACAGCAGTATCAAGATAGAGGCAGAGAAAATGCTGAATTTCTCTTCACAGAGGCGGGTGGGTCAGTTAGGATCCCTCACAGAAAGCACAAGGAACAGGAGGCAGCAAAAATCAAAGCTGAGTAATCTGGGAGAGCAGAAGCCTTTTTATGATGCTTCGGAGAAACGGGGATTTTGACAAATATACATATTTGGTGGGTCTCTTTTTTTAAAGTTTATTATTGGGTATGAGAGCTTCAGCAAAATCTGTGGACCTCCTTAATGTCTTTGGTGCAAATGAATTCCTTCAGAGGAACAGGAATAGATTTATGAACTCTGCTCTAGAATTGGTATGTGCAACCAAGAACAGTGATGGCCTGTAACATGTAGTTATAGACAACCACTGTGAAACACTTGCCAAGCTGGGTGCACATTATATGTTTCTTAATTTGGAATCAATAAAGTTTATTGGAAAACAAGGAAGTGACTTTGATTTTCATGAATAGAGACAAGAACTGGAACTAGAAGTAGTGGGGTTACTTTGGTGCTTGGCTGAGGGTATGCCGGGGACAGGTCTTACCCAGCAGTCAGAGTTCCATCAGAGTTCAATCCCTGACCTTACCAGCAAGGGAAAAGTGGGAGAGAACAGTTTTATTTTTGTCATCCTGGTATTTAAATAAAAATACAGGAATAATGATTCTATTTCTGAGTGTGTATTATCCACCCACTCTATTAAGACACATTATAATCCTTTTCTCTCACAGCAATTCTGTTTTACAGAGGAGGAAATATACATCTGAGATTAAGTAATTTGATTCAATACCAAGACCAGTAATTGTTTCTAGTAAATATTTCTCCTCTAATTCCTGATATTTAACAATGTCTCTGAAAACCGTTCTGTCTGGAAGAACCAAAGCACAGCACAGGTGGTAGAAGGACCTCTTTGGATCATCCAGCCTCTCTGCTTTCTTCCAGTGTAGAAACCCTGCCCTTACCTCCATACCAGCTTCCCTATGGAGACTTCTATTCTCTGTCCAGAAAATAAAGGCATGGTGCAACAGGAATTGCATTATAAAAAAGGCTCATAAGTTAGGATCAGGATGTTTGGGCTCAAGTTGTGATTTAAATGGACTAGTGGGCTGATTGCTGGTGGCAAAGCTTTCTGGCTATTCACTGGACCCCTTTTGTCTTCTTTCTATGTAATAACTAAACTCCATTCCTCACTTCCTTTCCAGTTAGGGGTGACCACATGACTGAGTTTTAGCCAATACAACATGAGTTGAAGGAAAGTGTGTGACTTCCTGGGCTGCCTCTTATAAACCTCCTATGCAACACTCTTACCCCAGTGCAAACTGGGAAACCACATGTTAAACCCTGGATCCCTGAATGACTGTGTGGAGCGGTTTTTCCTCTCACATTGGCCTCACTGCTGCTGGACTTTATGTGAAGGAGTAAGAATTTATGTTTTAAACCACAGAGATTTGTGGTTTTAATATGTTACAATAAGTAGTATTATGTTCATAAAATTTAAAGAATATGCTGAATATTATATTTTTCTGCCACTTTTGATGTTAGCTACTATTTACTATTCTCTTACTGTGAGTAGCGCATTGTGCTAAGAATTGAGCATAGTTATCTTACTTGGATTTTACCAAAAGAGTAGGCAGTGGGGAAGATTATCTTATTTAAAAATAAAGAGACATAGTTTCATCTTGTTCAAGTGAACCTCCTGAGTCACACGGCTGCTAGATGGTTGAAGATGAACTGGGAGTGAACCTTTCTCATCAAAGTCCATCCTCTGTTAGGGGGTGATATAGCCCTACCTTCTCCACAAGATCCACTCTTCTCCTTCCTCTGTGTCTGCAAGGACACTAAGAGTTGTTTGGTTCCACTTGGGATTATTGATGAATTAAGTTGAAAGCAAGCATTTGTTTACACTTATACACTTTGGGTGGCCTCTCATGCCCAATCTGTACCAAGAACTTGAGGGACATGTGCAGAATCAGTATGGCACTTGCTTTCAGTGTGTATTGGGGTGGATTCAATCGCTCCAGACCAAGTGAGTGCTAATCCACATCGTGCCACATGATGTGGATTATGGCCCTGGCATGTTGAAAATGTCAGTGTGTCTATGGTCTATACTGGGTCTTTTCTGAGTGAGTATTCCTGGCTATCAGCAGCAATAACCACAGCTGGCTTGAGTAGAAAGAAATGCATACACCACAGGAGCCTGGAGGGTTAGAAGCAAGCAGGGGCAGGAGGGTGGTGTCCCAAGGGCAGGGAAGCCCCATTCTTGTGTGGATAATTCTTCAGGTGTCAGTTTATATCACTTTGTTCAGGCATTTCCTGACCCCAGGCCTCCTCCAATGTCTACCAACCCTCTAGCAATAGAGAGCATATCACAGAAGTCTCAGCTCTTGAGACAACTCTTAAAAGAAGGATTTTAGCTGGTAGAAATGAATACAAGGGATTTTTTTAGAAGGAACATTAGGGAAAATAGTGAGGAAAATTTGGATTCATTCT
Source organism: Galagoides demidoff (assembly GCA_963574575.1). Classification (NCBI taxonomy): domain Eukaryota; kingdom Metazoa; phylum Chordata; class Mammalia; order Primates; family Galagidae; genus Galagoides; species Galagoides demidoff. The sequence goes on from CAUYQV010146556.1 coordinate 44,985, forward strand.
GACAACATGATTTCCCAGCTTAACTCTACTGTAGAAAATAATTAAGGCCCAGAGGTCCATATAGATTAGAACGCACTGGTGTGGCTGACCTGGGGGTTAACTATTTATAAACGTGATAAAAAAAAATTGCTTTGTAGTAGTGCACAACCTCCCATGTCCTAGGAGGCGTGGGACCTCTCCAGGACTCCCATGAGCCCCTAAGCCCCTAGACCGAATAACTACAGGGACAATTCAGGTCCCCACCTCTGCATAAGGCCAGAAGCTTATCTGGATTGCCAGGCCCTATTGGTGCCACACCTACTCCATGCAAAGTGTGTTCTATGCAAGCTGGTGAAAGGGTAATATATATTTTTAGAAAGTGCATATTCCTAAATCTCTCAGGTTTGGGTTGGAGTGTGAGGTCTGAGAATGTGAGCAGTGAGAGTTCATATTATTGGGAGGAGGACGATTGATGTCAAGTTAGTCTCCACTTTCAGGAGAAGACAATCCAGACACATATTTATGGAATAGAACAATTGTGAGCCACCAAAGTACGTGTGACACAAACGTCTTCTTGGTGCAGTCAGCCAAGTAAATGTGTTGGAAGTCATGGAGTGTACATCCCGTCCTCTGATCTGTGATTGCTCCTCCTTCTCCTTTGTGGCTCGGGACTCCTTACTTGTTCCTCAGTGCTCCTTTTGGGTTTTTGCTGATGCTGGGCCCCATCTGCAGGGATGCACCTGCCACTCCCTCCTAGACACTTCTGTCTTTTTGAGGGTCTGTATTCATCCAGCTCCCACTCAGCACATAGTACAATGCAACTCTGAGGGGCTTGAGCATTTCTCTTGGATGAGATCTGCTCTCTGTCCTCAGGAAATGTCCATCTGAATGGGCCAGCTGGGATGTACACCAAACAATGAGCCAATAGTGGGGAATGAATATTGAGGAGACATATCCTGGGGACACCAGGGCATGACTATGAGAGAAAGAGCTGCTTAGGCTTGGCTTTAATTTAAGGCCAGTGTTAAAGTCTTATTTTTAAGTGCTCAGCTGAATATTTGTCATACACAAAAAATTTCAAACCAGCTATGCATCAAATTCAGGCAGCCCCTTTCACTTCACGTGGATGGCAGCCTCTAAACTGGAGCCCATACATGCCTTCCTGCATCCAGGCCTGCACAGTGAGCATGGACTATGTGCGTGAAACCTTGTCTTTGTCTTAACCCCTGACTTCCTTCCACATGGGCCCTCATTTATCTTCTGTACCTCATCCCTTATACTCCTTATAGTTGTGTAGACTTTGCCTTTTCTGGACTTAGTCCTTGCCACTTTCCTTGAACATGTCTTTTCTAATCCTGCTTCTCTGCGTTCCCAACTGCCTTCAGATAATACAATTACCAGCCACAGGTTCTGAGAGCCCAGTTCTCATCTCAACCCCCATGTGGAATGAGGGAGGGAAGAAACAATGTGGATGAGACAAGCTTGACCACTGACCATGGATCCTGTCTTGACCAGTGCTGTGGCTCTCTATTTCTAGAACAATACCTAATGCTGAATGTGGAAGAAAATGGAAGAAAGTACATGGAGATAGGGTAAGCTTACTAGGAGCTAAAACAAAAGAAAAGTTCATGAGTAGTTGCTCAGTACAATCTTAGGTTGACAACTTGGTAACAGCATGAAAACAAATTAAGCCAAAGAAATCCCTCCCCTGAGAGGCTTCATTACTTTCCCCATCTAGGTGTGGATGCCATTAAGGCAAATTATTGCCTCTCAAATATTTTTAGCTCGATGCCCATTTCCGTCTGCATTTGCCTTAGAGGTACATGTTTTCAACTGAGTAATAGGACATACAAATTAAATGCAATTTCAAATTTAAACCTGTACAAGTGTCACTTACCAAGTCCCCCCCTCCCCGACAGTCCCAGGGGGCTGCCCATAGCACTGTTGGAAAGTATATTACTGTACTTGCTTCCCATTATTTAGTCCAAGAGATTCTTATTAAAATAAAAGCCAGAAATAAGGTTAATATTTTATACGCTGTACAACCACAGCACATGTTTGGCCCCTAACAAATAGATTTATTTCTCATATCCTTCTTCTCATTTATGTTATTTTTTATTTTATAATGTACACCCTGACATATGCATACATATAAACACCCACCTAGGACATTTCAAGATTAAAAGGCAGCATGTCCTGTAAGCATTTTAAAAATTAAAAAAAGCTATAGAAAGAGGTTGGCATATTCAGAATTCTGGCTGAATCCTGAGCCCCAAGAACCTGGTACTATGGCCTTAAACTCAACTGGGGCCTCAACCAGATGGCTAGGTGGATTTGTAAAGGGAACCTTCATCAGCTGACACTGCTACTGTGACTCTACTTTCTCTTGGTGACTTGTGGTCTCATCCTGCCTACCTGAAGCTCTGCCCAGCTCCTCCCATTCTGGTTCCAGTTATATAGACTCCAGGTTCATCACTGGTGCCACTTAGTACAGCCTGGAAGGCACTGATTCTGTTAGTAGAACCTGAGATTCTTCACGAGAGAAACTCTGCTGATTTGTCTCTACTTTCCCCATGATAACATGGTACCTGGTGTCAGGTCAGCACCAAGTATAGAAGGTACTGTTGAGATCTGCTTGGACTTAGAATTCTCTTGCTGCCTGCACCCTGGCTTTGCCCATTGACAGATTCTTTGCATCTCCCACAATGCCCATACAAAGGCA
>CAUYQV010146559.1:0-11154 GCA_963574575.1 Galagoides demidoff
TGGGTAGAGTGCCCTGGCATCGCAGCTCATAGCAACCTCCAACTCCTGGGCTCAAGCGAGTCTCCTGCCTCAGTCTCCCAAGTAGCTGGGACCACAGGTGCCCGCCACAACGCCCGGCCATTTTTTGGTTGCAGCCATCATCATTTTGTTGTTTGGCGGGCTGGGCTGGGGATTCAAACCCGCCGCCTTAGGCCTTAGGTGTACGTGGCTGGCGCCCTAGCCGATTGAGCCACAGGCGCCAGCCATGACAACTGAAATCTTAAGGACAGACTGGAAGTGATAAATTTGTGTCCAGCGGCATGTTTTAGTGAGATAGAGTTGATAGAAATAGTTACTGTCACTTATCTGAAGCTCAGAGAGTTTAAGCAACTGACAGCAACTAAGTACTTGTCCAAGTTGGCTCTCCTATCACAATCGAGGCTGTTAACAGCCACACCGCCCTGCCTCCTGATCATTGCTAAAGGACAGGCTTTAAAAGAAAAAAAGCTTTCACAGTTTCCATTTGCCTTTCTGTAACTCCTCACCACTGTAAAGTTAAACAATTTGTCTTTATGCTTATCTGCCATTTGTAGTTCTCATTTTGCCTGCGTTGTTAGCTTTAGTCATTTAGCTATGTGTTTCAAATTATTTTCCAGTCAGGCAACTGGCTTTTAATTTTGACGGTAACATAAATATATAAATTATGTTATATAGTTAAACCAATTAACAATATACTAAATGGGTCAAATCTCAAAATGTCTACCCCTCTTCACACCCCCTTCGGGGGAGACTTTCCTACTAAGAGGGGGACAGAGGGGGATGAGAGGAGATCCTTCTCCCGGGCAGGGGTGTGTTCTTCCTCAGGACCCCACTGAGCCAAACGAAGCTGACAGACTGGGAATGAGTATCTGATACCAAGGACAACCCATTTCTAGGTTAGTGTAAAAGCTTAGCCCAACAGGGGCACAGTGAGAGTTAACTGAATCACTAAAAGCTTCCCCCTCACCTGAAACCAGAACCACAGGAGAACTGTAGATGGGAGAGCAGAAGACAGACACAAAAAGAACAGACAGAACAGCAGTCACATCAATGGGAGACAATTAGAGCAAGAAATCAGTAAAGTGCTGAGGGAGATGGGGCAATGAGAAAACTTGAGATCTAGAAGACACTCCGGTTCTTAAAGCCACATGCAGATCTCCAAAAAGCTAGCTCTTCCCAACAGGACTGGTTATGTCATCTTTCCTGGGTTCCATAAAGCCCAAATGTGGAAAATTCCACTTTTCTTATTTCCACAATGGTCTTTACAAAAAAGTGCGTATTACTGAAAATATGGTAAGCATCTCTTCCTTAAGCAAAAAGATCCCATGAAAACAAGTCTGTCCTTTTTGATTTCTGTCCTTTGGTGTCCTCTGAGGACTACTCCAACCTAAAGAGCAATGAAACATCAATTTCCCCTTATGACACATATTTAATTCTCAGGGATAACACTAAGGTATTGAACATCCTCTATGGTCAGACAGGACTTAATTCTCAAGACCACTGCTTATTAAAATGGAATTTTAAAGCTTTAACAATCTTTGTTTTCAGTGCCTGTTTTTTAGATGCATTATGATTAAATACCTACTTTAAGCCAAATCTCAACATCTTAGGTATAAATCAATAATTTTATATCTAAACTTTACATTAATCCTTATTATACTTTGTTAAGTATTAAATCTCATAATTTTTTATCAAATCAAATACTTGTACCCAGATTTTACATAATAACACTAGCACAGTACAACATACATAATATCATTTAACTTATACCCATGGTCTATTAAGAAACTGAAAACATGTTAATATTCACAAATCCATTTCAGAATTAGAATTGAAGAGGACTTCATTAAAAAGGGCTCTGCCCATAAAAATAGGCCCGGCAACATTCCTGATATATATTAGTATCTGAAATACCTATCTCAAGCCAGAAATACATTTTCAACCGGGGGAAACACTACAGAGTTAAAGACTACTTAAAAATGGCTCAGTCATTTATATTAAATGAAATAATATAAAGTACCAGGCATGTTTGTTCAATAAAGCTAATTTCTTACTCTCTTGACTTTATATGTATATATACAGTGTCCATAAAGTGGTCTATTTTAAATTACACACGAATTTCATGGACACTCTGTATATACACACACATATACCCTTAATATATAATGGATATATTTATACATACTCATAAGGAGATATGTATAGATAGATATAAAAATATATATATTATATATACTCAGTAAGGACTTGGCTTGCACTGCATAAACAATTTCTTTTGAAAGCAACAAACTTAGATAAAATGGTAGCAGCACATTCAGATAAAATTGATATACTAAAGTTAAGCACACAGAGTCCTGGGAAAAGCCAGTGTTCCAAGTCACAATCTTTGCTTCCAGGTTCTGGATGTTATGCCAATTCACTTTAAAAAAAAAAAAAACTGCCAAAGAGTAACACAAACCAAAAACAAAGCCACAGTGCAATATAACTGTCTTTTAGCCCTTTTCTGCTTTCCACAACTCTGTAAAAAATGGAACATAGCCTTGGAAGTGAGTTATTAACAAACTTCCCATCATCTCTTTGGCCAATGAGCAGATAAAGTAACTTCTACCTCAAAATAAATTAGGGCAGTGGAGACTCAGCTCAATCCCATACAAATTACAATTATATTAGCTAACATTTATCTGTGAATTAAATGCTTTCAGAGATGTATTTAGATAAATGCCCATTAAAATAATGAATCAATAGACTAGAAAGACATCAAGACACTGTTTAAATAAAATTCAAGTCAGTAGTATCTTAGCTTTCCTCTTACTTCAACAGTTCACAATACTGTAATTTTCCATGAAAAATAATAGTTTTCTTTTTTTGAAACAGAGTCTCACTCTGTGACCTGGGTAGACTACCATGGCATCCTAGCTCATAGCAACTTCAAACTCTTAGGCTCAAGCAATCCCCTTGCTCAGCCTTGGAAGTAGCTGGGACTACAGGTGCCAGCCACCACGCCTGGCTAGTTTTTTCTATTTTTAGTAGAGACTGGGTCATTTTTGCTCAGGCTTGTCTCGGAACTCCTGAGCTCAAGCAATCCACCCACTTCAGTCTCCCAGAGTGCAAGGATTACAGGCATGAACAACTGGGCCAAACAATATAGAGTTAGTTCACAATTCATAATCAAGTTATTTGAGGAAGACTTGTGTTATCTACTAATTAATGGGACCAGTCATGAGTAAGAAATGCACAAAGGGGAATGAAACCAACATGTATTAAACACTAAGTATTTTGCTAAGACTTTGTTTTTTGTAACAGTCTCACTTTGTCACTCCAGGTAGAGTGTCACGAAGTCAAAGCTCACTGCAACCTCCAAGTCCTGGGCTCAAGTGATCCTCCTGCCTCAACCTCTCAGAGTGCTAGGATTACAGGTGTAAGCCACCTAGCCAGGCCTAAAACTTTTACATATGATTAGGATCCTGGGGCTATTCCACATATAATAACCCTGCTATACAGAAGAGAAAACTGAGGATAGTAGAAACAAAATTCAAATGCAAACTTCTGCCTCCAAAGTACGTTTACCGTCTTAACACAACAACTGAGAAAATGACATAAAGGCTATGTAAACCAGTTTGATGAAAGTATTTCAAATTGTATATGAAAACACCACACTGTACCCCATGATTGTATTAATGTACACAGCTATCATTTAATAAAAAAATTAATTAAAAAAAAAAAACAAAGTGCGTTTACCCCAACATTATAATTTCCTCGACAACAGTACTCTCTTTCCAATCATGAGGTTTATGGTCCTGAAATCCTTTTACTAACTAAAAATAAGAATACACACAGATTCATATATTTTAAAAGATACAACTGTTTTACATTAACCCATCCAACAGTAAGCAAAGCAATACATGGAAACTGTAAATACCAAATGTGCAATAAAGGTACTATGGATTGCCCTCAGACATAAGAAGCCTAGTTGTTCATTCAGAAAGGCAGGTAAAAAGAGCATTTATGGGAGAGTGTAAGGCAAGTGATCTAGTTCTTCAGGTAATGAATTAGAGGCTCTTTAAAATTCTCTTTTGTATCTTGTAAGCCTAGAAAAGGTCTTGTCCCCAGGCACGTGCATCCAGCACTCAGGAAGAGGGGAGGGAGACAACAGATAGTAATGAAAGATGGGGTTGGAAAGGCAGGTCAGCATCTGACTAAGGAATGTCACTTCCAAATCTTCCTTCAAGAACTCATTAATAATACACATTCTGTGCTCCAACAAGCAGCACTTTGGAAATGTTTCTAATGGCATTCTTACAGGAGTGGAAACTACACGTGTATTTTGTCCCTTAACAGGAATGTGAGTTCCACTGAGGAAAGAAGAGGTTTTTGTTCGTTTGTTTTTGTTGTCCTTGGTAGAATGCCATTGCGTCATAGCTCACAGCAACCTCCAGCTCTTGGGCTTAGGCGATTTTCTTGCCTCAGCCTCCCGAGTAGCTGGGACTACAGGGGCCCAACACAACGCCCCGCTATATTTTTTTGTTGCAGTTTGGCCGGCCTGACCCTCGGTATATGGGGCCCGTGCCCTACTCACTGAGCAATAGGTGCCGCCCAGTAAAGAAGAGTTTTTAACTTTGCACAGCCTTAGCACAGTGTCTGGCACAGTGAACATTTGTTGGAAAAAAGAAGGGACTTCTGACTCGCCCAGTGGTTAGGGCGTAGGCTACACACACCGGGGCTGGTGGGTTCAAACCCGACCCCAGCATGCTAAATAAGAATGACAACTGCAACAAAAAATAGCTGGGCGTTGTGACCGGCACCTGTAGTCCCTAATTACTTGGGAGGCTGAGGCAAGAGAATCGCTTAAGCCCAAGAGTTTGAGGTTGCTGTGAGCTGGGACACCATTGCACTCAACGGAGGGAGACATAGTGAGACTCTGTCTCAAAAAAAAAGCAGGGGGTGGGAGGGCTTCTATTATAAGGCACAGGGCTCCAGCAATACAAATGCTCTAAATATTTACAGGAAAGAGGGTACACAGATTAAGGGAGAGAAATCACAGCCTCCCAAAAGGCCCTTCAACCTATGTTTAAATATAGGAGTTTGAGGTCCAGAAAGATCAGGAAAAACCTCTTTGAAGAAATGCTAATAAAGCTTTTCCATTCCTCCTTCTGGGTATTTTTTCTATTTTATTTTTATTGAGGCAAAATACAAATAACATAAAATTTACCATCTTAACTATTTGGGGGGGGGGGGCTGTGGGGGAGACAGAGCCTCAAGCTGTCACCCGGGGTAGAGGGCTGTGGCATCACAGCTCACAGTAACCTCAAACTCCTGGGCTTAAGCTATTCTTCCGTCTTCACCTCCCAAGTAGCTGGGACTACAGGCGCCTGCCACAATGCCTGGCTATTTTTTGGTTGCAGCCATCATTGTTGTTTGGCGGGCCCAGGCTGGATTAGAACCTGCCAGATCAGGTGTATGTGGTTGGCGCCTTAGCCACTTGAGCGCCAAGTCCATCTTAACCATTTATAAGCGTACAGTGTGCTTAATACAGTGGTATTAAGCACACGTATAATGTGCAACCATCACTTCTATCCACCTGCAGAACTCTTCATCTCGTAAAACTGAAACTCTATACGTACTCATGAAACAATAACTCTTACCCTTTCCCCACGGTCTGGCAATCTCCTGGGTATTCACCATCTCAAGTTACCCAGCCTGGCACTGACCGGCTCAGGGGTGAGCTGCAGTCAAAGCCTTGGTGACCACAGTACATTTATTATGTAGGCGAGCAAGGGGGCAGATTGAAGAGCAGCGCGAGCCACACCTACCCCTCGGAGGCGGAGCCAGTGCGGGTACCCAGCGAGCAAGCCGGCTCCGGGATTTCATCAGACTGCACCAACTCTCTCCGCCACTAGGGTCCCGGGAAGGGACTGCTGGATGCAGGCTTCTCTTTCTGAACCCTTCGTGGTGCTCATCAAAGGGTCTTCCTACCGTCCCTAAGACAACTCTCACCATCACAGTCCGGCACCGGCCGCTGGTTTCTGGCTGGCCACCTTCGTATGCTCCCGCGTAAATGGGACGCCCCAGGGCTTGCCTGTGCCTCTGCTCCGCACTGTTGGCTCCGTCTCGCCTGCGGACTGGCCCCAAGATGCCCCTAGACGCTCCGAGAACGCGCGAGACCGGCTCCCTCGAAAAGCTGGTTCCTGGTACCAGCCCAACCCGCCACACCCCTCTCAGCGGCTACCACCACCGCGGAGAGATGCTCAGGGAGGACATCCCTTAGCGCCCCTCGGGAACTCGGTCCGCCCCGCATCCTCGGTTTTCCTCGAGTTTCTGCACTGAATCAGCTTCCCAATCTACTTACCGAACCGCCGCAAGATGGAAGGGACGATGGCGGAGAGGACAGCTCCGCGCGGGCCGGAACAGCCGAGTGGCCAACACGGATATGAAGGAACTTACAGCCATAGCCCCTGCCGGTGCCCGCGCCGGGAGGGAAGCGCGCGCGAGCGCGGCGAGGTTATACCGCCGCCGCGTGGCAGGCCCCGCCTCCCACCCGTACCCATTGGTCCCTGCCCCACGCCACTGGCTGTCTGTTGGGCCGGCTGGACCTGAAGGAGCCAATCGGTTGTCTTCATTAAACGAAAGCAAACCCCGGAAGAGCCTTGCTTTTGATTGGAGCAAAGAAAAGCCCAGAGCTCGGCCCTGGAAGGCTCGGAAGCCTCGGTAACACGCGGTGATTGGCTGAGAAAGTCAAGCCCCTGCCAGGCTCAGCTAGTGTCACCGAAGCCCCGCCAACACCGGTGAAAGTTCATTCATTCATTCATAGAACCAATATTATCTGTACGCCTCCTGTGTGCCAGGCACTGTAAAGCCTAGATGAAAAGGAGGAAAAGGAGGAAAGACTGGCAGCTAGAGTACTAACAAATGAATGTACACGGATTGACGAAATTATAAAAATCACCATTTGGCAAAAACATAGTAAAATCTGATTCAGAGTCACCAATGGATGTCAAAACAACGGAGTGAAAGTTAGATGCAGAGGCTGGGCGCCCGTAGCTCAGTGGTTAGGGCGCCGGCCAAATGCCCCGGGGCTGGTGAGTTTGAACCCAGAGGGGCCTGCTAAACAACAACAACAACAACAAAATAGCCAGGCGTTGAGGCGAGCGCCTGTAGTCTCAGCAACTAGGGAGACTGAGGCAAGAGAATCGCTTGAGCCCAAGAGTTTTTTGGTTGCTGTGAACTATGACGTGACAGTACTCTACAGAGAGCCAGAAAGTGAGACTCTGTCTCAATTTAAAAAGAAAAAAAAAAAGAAAATTGGATGCAAAACAAGATATTTACCTATAGGGTTAATATAGATCCAACAAATGAAAATACACGGCACCTTATTAAGTTAGAATTTTAGATAAACAGTTTTGGAAAATCATAGTTATACTTTAAGAAGTATTTGCTGTTTATCTGCAATTCAAATTCAACTGGGCTTCCTGTATTTTATCTGGAAGCCCTTTTGCATAGTCTACAGTATCTGTCCAAAAAAAGACAAATATTAATAACAAAAAAAGAAATGGTAAATTTACAGTGGAGAAACCTAACAGTTACCACCTCACTGAAGTGACCAAAGTTAACACCATTCAGTAATGGAAGAAACACACATGATGTCTCTTCTGATAACGAGTCACTAAAGAGAACATATCACTCCATAGCTTTCAACAAGTCTGAAAATTTTAATGAAGTGATTTTCCTAAACTAATGAACCTCCTAAAAACTGTTGCAGACTTCTCATTTTCACATTATCATAGACCTAGAATGCTAAAATCATCCAGGAAAAAAACACAGCCCTGAAGTTTTGGAACCTGCAAGTAGATCTTAATCTAATCACAAGAAAATATCTGACAAGACCAAAGAGATTCTACAAGATAAATCACATAAATTGCCTGTACTCTGAAAATGTCAAGGCTATGAAAGACAAACAATGAGGAATTGTTCTTGATAGGACAACGAAATGTTGTGTGATTCTGAACTGGATTATGAACCAAAATTCTTTTCTTCTTTTTCTTTTCTCTTTTGCCATAAATGACATATTAGGACAATTGATGACAAATGAATAAAGTCTATATTAGGTGATAACATCATATCAAGATTAATTTCCTGATTTAGCTAATTATATTGTGGTAATGTAGGAGAACATACTGTATTTGCTTTTAGGGACAAAGAGACATCGTGTCTACAACTTACTTTCAAAAAGATCAGAAAAAAATAATGATACGTGTATTAGTTTTCTAGGGCCACCATAAAATACCACAGACCAGGTGTCTTAAACAACAGGAATTTATTTCCTCACAGTTCTGGAGGCTAGAAATACAAAATCAAGATGTTGACAGGTTTTTTCTGAGGCCTTCACCTTTGGCTTACGGATGACTGTGTGCTTGCTGTGTTCTTGCTGCGTCCTGGCTTTTGCTCTGTGCATGTGCATCACTAGAGTCTATTTCTATATATCTTCATCTCATCTTTATGAGCACATCAGTCTGATCAGGGTTTGCTCTAACAGCCTTATTTTAACTTAATCACGTTAAAGGCCTTATCTCCAAATAAGGTCTCATTCTAAGGTTAAGGTTTCACATTGAATTTTAGAGGGGACACAATTCACCTAATAACTATCTATATATATATACACACACACACACACACAGAGAGAAAGAGAGAAACTGATAACACAAATGGCAAGTGTAAGATATTAACAACTGGAGAATGTGGGTGGAGAGTATAAAAGTATTTTTTGAACTTTTCCTGCAACCTTTCTGGATGTCTAAAATTATTTTTTTAATTTAATTTTATTTTATCTTTTTATTGAGACTGAGTCTCACTTTGTCACCCTCGGTAGAGTGCCATGACATCATAGCTCACAGCAGCCTCCAACTCTTGGGCTTAAGTGATTCTCTTGCCTCAGCCTCCCTAGTAGCTGGGACTATAGGTGCCCACCACAATGCCTGGCTATTTTATTTTTTTTTTTTTTGCTAAGCAGGCCAGGCCAGGTTCCAACTCACCAGCCCCAGTGCATGTGGCTGGCGCCCTAACCACTGACCTACAGGTGCCCAGCCTGAAATGATTTTTTAAAAAAGAGCAATATTGGCTGGGTGAGGTGACTCACGCCTGTAATGCTAGCATTCTGGGAGGCAGAGGCAGAAGGGTCACTTGAGGATAGGAGTTTGAGACCAATCTGGGCAATATAGCAAGACCACTATCTCTAAAACAATTAGAAAAATTAGCTGCATGTCTTGGCAGACTCCTGTAACCCTAGTCACTGAAGCAGCTGAGGTAGGAGGATCACTTGAGCCCAGGAATTGAAGGTTGCAGAGAGCTATGATGATGCTACTGCACTCTGGCCTGGGAGACAGATCAAGACCTTGTCTCAAAAAAAAAAAAAATCTCATTTGACCCTGACTTATTACCTATATAACAAATCAATTATATGTTATAGATATTATGTAGTAATAATATCACTATATTAATGAAAGATGGATAAATCACATTAAAACATTTCACTGTGGTTTAGAAATAACAGTTTCAACATCTTTTAAAGGGAAACTGTTACCACAAGTTTATTAAGAATCAGGAAGTATCATGAGCTCAGTGCTGGATTACAAAAATTTTTTTTCATTTAGGAGAATATATATAAATATTTAGGTGCCTGATTGAAAAATGTACTTGCCAGAATTGTCTGGCTGGATTAATTTGCTATCCTGAGCTTCTTCATCATTTCGTGTGATGTTAAATACCAACAGAACAGTTAATTTATTACTAAGCACATGTATTACTTTAGGGGTTTTTTGGGCTTAATTATCTTTTTTTTTTTTGGCTGGGGCTGGGTTTGAACCCGCCACCTTCAGCATATGGGGCTGGTACCCTACTCCTTTGAGCCACAGGCACTGCCCGTGTACTTAACTATCTTTTGCTATATCGCTAGGAAATGCTGTGATCACTTTAGCTTTTGTGATAGACAAAAATCTTAGAATCATAGTAATTATTTTTCCCTTATGGCCATTTCTGACTTCTTTGTAAATGTCATATCTTTAAGATAATCTTTTCCAATTATATAATTTATTTCTAAAACTTTAAAATAAGCTTTTGTTATTTCAAGTGATTATATGAGATTGGAGAAAATTAAAAACAAAAGTTTAAGTAAGCTGGGTGTTGTGGCAGGTGCCTATAGTCCCAGCTACTTGGGAGGCTGAGGCAAGAGAACCACTTAAGCCCAAGAGTTTGAGCTTGCTGTGAGCTGGGATGCCACATCACTCTACCGAGGGTGACAAAGTGAAACTCTGTCTCAAGAAAAAAGAAATTTTAAGTATTAAAGTTTGGAAGATGGCAATATGGAACTTTAAGGGAATGTTGTACATATGTGAATCAATGTGTTGTAGGGGAATTTTCATTTTAAAACAGTTTATTTCCTTTTTATAGAATAAAAATAAGTTTAGAATAGCTCTAAGACTGTCTTGGTGCAAAAGTTGTTTCTGTGGCTATTTTCCTATATGTTTAGACTTATGAGAAGAAGTATTCTCTTTAAGTAACATGGTTTCCACAGTATTAGAGTAATAGGAAATATATTTACATATTTGCTATTAGCCAAAACAATCAGAAAAGGGATATTCAGGTCAATTGAATAGTATGCCACATCATAAAATAGTATTATTTTATAATACTATTACTTTTATAATACTATTTTATGATGTGGTATAGCATATTATAAAAGATATCCAACACTAAACTACCTTGTGTATAATGTGATATCATAGCATTTTATAATTGTACAAGACTATGGAAATCAAATTAATCTTTCTTTGAAAATATGTACTCTGTAATATTTCACTGCCTAATGGTTATCATTTTTTTTTTAGTCTTTAATTCACTTTTAATAGTATAAACCGGCTCAGTGCCTGTGGCTCAATCGGCTAAGGTGCCAGCCACGTACACCTAAGGTGGCGGGTTCGAATCCCCAGCCCGGGTCTGCCAAACAACAATGATGGCTGCAACCAAAAAATGGCCAGGCGTTGTGGCGGGCGCCTGTGGTCCCAGCTACTTGGGAGGCAGAGGCAGGAGACTCACTTGAGCCCAGGAGTTGGAGGTTGCTATGAGCTGTGATGCCAGGGCACTCTA
>CAUYQV010146562.1:0-21065 GCA_963574575.1 Galagoides demidoff
AGGAAGGAATCTTCCCCAATACATTCTATAAAGCAAACATTGCCCTGATACCAAAACCAGGAAAAGACCCCACTAAAAAGGAGAATTTCAGACCAATTTCACTAATGAATATAGATGCAAAAATTCTCAACAAAATCCTAGTCAATAGATTACAGCTTATAATCAAGAAAGTCATACATCATGATCAAGTAGGTTTCATCCCAGTGATACAAGGCTGGTTTAACATATGCAAGTCCATAAACGTTACCTACTGTGTTAACAGAAGCAAAAACAAAGACTGTATGATCGTCTCAATAGATGCAGAAAAAGCATTTGATAAAATCCAGCATCCTTTTCTAATTAGCACACTGAAGAGTATAGGCAAAGGTGGCACATTTCTTAAACTGATCGAAGCTATCTATGACAAACTCACAGCTAATATTTTACTCAATGGAGTAAAACTGAAAGCTTTTCCTCTTACAACTGGAATCAGACAAGGTTGTCCTTTGTTACCATTAGTATTCAACATAGTGCTGGAAGTTCTAGCCAATATAATTAGGCAAGAGAAGGAAATAAAGGGCATTCAAATGGGAGCAGAGGAGGTCAAACTCTCCCTCTTTGGTGATGATATGATCTTATACTTAGAGAACACCAAGGACTCAACCAAGACTCCTGGAAGTCATCAAAAAATACAGTAATGTCTCAGGATAAAAAATCAATGTCCACAAATTAGTAGCCTTTGTATACACCAATAACAGCCAAGATGAGTGACTAATTAAGGATACAACTCCCTTCACCATAGCTTCAAAGAAAATGAAATACCTAGGAATACACCTAACAAAAGAGGTGAAGGACCTCTACAAAGAAAATTATGAAACCCTAAGAAAGGAAATAACAGAGGATATTAACAAAAGGAAGAACATACCATGCTCATGGCTGGGAAGAATCAACATCATTAAAATGTCCATACCTCCCAAAGCAATCTACTGATTCAATGCCATCCCTATGAAAATACTAACATCATACTTTCAAGACTTGGAAAAAAGGATTCTGTGTTTTGTATGGAACCAGAAAAAATCCTGTATAGCTAAGGCAGTTCTTAGTAATAAAAACAAAGCCAGGGGCATCAGGATACCTGATTTTAGGCTATACTACAAAACCATAGTGGTCAAGACAGCATGGTATGGGCACAAAAATAGAGACATAGACATTTGGAATTGAATAGAAAACCAGGAAATGAAACTAACATCTTACAACCACCTAATCTTTGATAAACCAAACAAGAACATACACTGGGGGAAAGAGTCCTTATTCAATAAGTGGTGCTGGGAGAACTGGATATCCACATGTAAAAGACTGAAACTGGACCCACACCTTTCCCCACTCACAAAAATTGATTCAAGATGGATAAAGGACTTAAATTTAAGGCATGAAACAATAAAAATCCTCAAAGAAAGCATAGGAAAAACACTGTAAGATATCAGCCTGGGGAAAGACTTCATGAAGAAGACTGCCGTGGCAATTGCAACAACAACAAAAATAAACAAATGGGACTTAATGAAACTTAATGAAACTGAAGCTTCTGTACAGCTAAGGAGACAACAACCAAAGCAAATAGACAAACTACACAATGGGAAAGGATATTTGCATATTTTGAATCAGACAAAACTTGATAACTAGGATCTATAGAGAATTCAAATTAATCCACATGAAAAAAGCCAACAATCCCATATATCAATGGGCAAGAGATATGAATAGAACCTTCTCTAAGGAAGACAGACAAATGGCTAAGAAACATATGAAAAAATGTTTATCATCCCTAATTAATAGAGAAATGCAAATCAAAACCATCCTGAGATACCATCTACCCCCAGCGAGAATGGCCCACATCACAAAATTTCAAAACTGCAGTTGCTGGTGTGGATGTGGAGAGAAGGGGACACTTTTACCCTGCTGGTGGGACTGCAAATTAATACAAGCTTTTTTGGAAGGAAGTATGGAGAACCCTCAAAGAACTCAAGCTAGACCTCCCATTTGATCCTGCAATCTCATTACTGGGCATCTACCCAGAAGGAAAAAAATCTTTTTATCATAGGGACACTTGCACTAGACTGTTTATCACAGCTCAATTTACAATCACTAAAATGTGAAACAGGCTAAATGCCTACCAACCCAGGAATGGATTAATAAGCTGTGGTATATGTACACCATGGAATACTATTCAGCCATTAAAAAAATGGAGACTTTACAGCCTTTGTATTATCCTGGATGGAAGTGGAACACATTATTCTTAGTAAAGCATCACAAGAATGAAGAAGCATGAATCCTATGTACTCAATTTTGATATGAGAACAATTAGTGACAATTAATGATACAGTGGGGTGGGGGAAGGGGATAGCAGAGAGAGAAAGAAGGAGGGAGGGGTGGGGGTAAGGAAGTGCAGGGAGAGGGAAGGAGGGAGAGAGAGGTGGGGTCTTGGTGTATGACACACCTTTTGGGGGCAAGACACAATTGTAAGAGAGACTTTACCTAACAAATGCAATCAGTATAACCTGGTTTCTTATACCCTCAATGAATCCCCAATAATAATTAAAAAAAAATAGGAGGGAACAGATTGCAATCAAAATGACACGTTATCAGGAGATTTATATAAAGTGGAGACCCTACGTTTAAGAGAAATATGGATTTTATTTTATTTTTTTTGAGACAGTGTCTTGGTCTGTCACCCAGGCTGAAGTACAGTGGCATAATCACAGCTTACTGCAGACTCCAAGTCCTGGGCTCAAGTCCTCCTGCCTCAGTCTCCCGAGTAACCAGGACTACAGGCACACACCACCCTACCCAGCTAATTTTTTTAATTTTTGTAGAGACGATGTCTCTCTTTGTTGCCCAGGCTAGTCTCAAACTCTGGGCTTCATGTGACCCTCCTTTATGGGCTTTGCAAAGTGCTCAGATTACAGGTATGAACCGTTGCACCCAGCCTGAAATAAGGATTTAAAATTAATCCAAGCATCATTTGATAACAGCTGTACAGAGAATGTCCAGGCATCCAAAGTAGTGGTGTTACATAAGCCTATTACTATAAATTTTGTTCAATAATTAGTGCTCTTGTGTGTAATCTCTCATACAAGTAAATTGTATCTTAAGCAAATAAATCTAATTTTGTACAAAAAAGGAGGCACATGACTTATCTCAGTTACCTGTGAATGGAAAAAAAAAGACACAAAGTTCCCTCTTCTCAAATTCAAGGCCCCAGCTATATCACAGCTATAAGTAAAAATCACATACGAATTGCCATAAAACTAATACCATCACACTAACTGTTCTCTCCAGCAATGACACATAAAACAGTATACATAGGAGTTGAAGTGAATCTATTTGGAGCTTTTTTTCTTGGCAAGCTTGTTTCTGCTTAGCTGTATGGGTTTCGACAAGCACTTTGCATGTCAAGGCCCCAGTTCCTCATTTGCAAAGTAAGAGGATTATATCTATAAGACTTAGCATTTATTGAACATTTTAACTGTGTCAAGCACTGTGCCTGGCATTTTAATGTATCATCTTTAATCCTTAAAACAACTTTCCAAAGTAGACATATTATCTCCACATTACAGAAGAGAAAGTTGAGGCTCAGAAAAATGAATTAACTCGCCAGAGGTGACATAAGAAACAACTGATGGATTTGCAATTGGAATTCTACTCTACGGGGCTCCAAGATACGTTACTTATCCTTAAGATGAGTTTGCTAGGACTTCCATAACAAAGTACCATGAAATGGCTAGCTTAAACAGCAGGAACTCCTGCCTCGCAGTTCTAGAAGTCAAGATCAAAGCATTAATGGGTTTGGTTCTTTCTGAGGCTGTGAGGAAGAATCTGTTTCATGACTCTCTTCTAGCTCCTGATGGTTTGCTGGGAGTCTTAGGTGTTCTCTGGCTTGTGACAGCATAACTTTAATCTTCACGTAGTGTTCTACTTGCGTGCATGTCCACACCCAGATTCCCCTTTCTATGGCACCAGTCATGCTGGAGTAGGGCCTACCCTACTCCAGTATGACCTCATTTTAACTAATTTCATCTACACAGACTTTATTTTCAAATGATTTCACATTCTGAGGTCCTAGGGATTAGGACTTTACTATGTGAGGGTTTTATTTGGCAAGGGGAACACAACTCAACCCGTAACAGTGCCTATAAACTTGCGAAGGCTTCAATATCAAAGTGCAATAGTGCCAGATACTGCTATGTGTCAGAGGGCATGAGTGTTTGCTTTGGTGGGTGGTCAGTTCTTCAGAAGCCTGAGAAAATCACATTCAGCTGGGATGCTTGGAGAACAACTCATGCTGTGATGGGATTTCAGCCAAGGATGAAAGAACAGCCTCATCCTTGGATCAGTAGAGAGACAAATGAGGGGTGTTCTCCATGTGTAAAATGGCAACATTTGTTAGAAAGTGGGAGATATGTAAAGAAATGGGACTATTTTTCCTGTCATCAAGAAGTCTAGCTTAAGAAACAGAAATCAAACTTGAGAAAAGTGAACTATGACCGAAGTTTTAAACATGACCTTCCCTGAGCTACGTGAGTGTGGGTGACTGGGCAGTACTGTGCCCAGCCGTGGCCCCATGAGTGACAGGCTGGTGAGTCCTAGAGAACTGGGGGATGTCCAAGGGTAGGTGACATGAGTGGGGCTTTCTATGGGGTGGGCTTTGGTTTGAAGACCAGGAAGGGAGTCTCGAGAGAGAGGCTGCTGTGCACATAGTACAACCCGAGGTCTTGCTGAAAGACATCAGATGTGCCCAGTGGGTGGAAGCATCCGGTCTTCCGGAGTAAGAATGAAAAAGCTGCCTGGCTACCTTCACCTGTCCATAATCCTGTGTCACAGCCATTGCTCTGTGAAGGTATTTACCAAAGTAAGTGGTTAAAACTTGTGTTCTGGCTGAGCACAGTGGCTTATGCCTGTAATCCTAGCACTCAGGGAGGCTGAGGCAGGTAGATTTCTTGAGGCCAGGAGTTCAAGGGCATGAGTGAAGCCCTATCTCTACTAAAAATAGAAAAAATTAGCCAGACATTGTGGCAGGCACCTGTAGTACCAGTTACTCAGGAGGCTGAGGCAGGACGATCTCTTGAGCCCAGGAGCTGGAGGTTGTAGTGAGCTGTGATATTGATGGTGCACTCCAGCCTGGGTGCAGAGCAAGACTCTGTCAAGAAAGGGAGAGAGAAAGAAGGAAGGGAGGGAGGGAAGGAAGGAAGGAAGGAAGGAAGGAAGGAAGGAAAGAAAACAAAAGAAAGAAAGGGCTCAGTGCCCACAGCTCAGCAGTTAGGGCGCCAGTCACAAACACCAGGGCAGGTGGGTTTGAACCCAGCCCAAGCCTACTAAAAACAACAATGACAACTATACCAAAAAAATAGCCAGGCATTGTGGTGGGCACCTGTAGTCCCAGCTACTTGGGAGGCTGAGGTAAGAGAATTGCTTAAGCCCAAAAGTTGGAGGTTGCTGTGAACTGTGACTCCACAACACTCTACAGAGGGTGACATAGTGAGACTGTCTAAAAAAAAAAAAAAGGAAGGAAGGAAAGAAAGAGAGAGGCAGGAAGGAAGAAAGAAACTTGTGCTCTGTGGGATAGTGTTAGGTGCTCCTCAATTAAAAAAAAAGTTATAGGTTTAATAAGTTGGGGAAATAATAGATCAACCAAAGATACAATTTCAGTCAGGTCTGGTGGGAAACTGATGGCACACTCAAAGTGAGTAATTTCAGAACAGTTAGGAAGTGATGGGGCAAGGTTTGAGGAAACCACAAAGGAGAGAGTACAGTGGCCTAAGGCTGGTGCCAGCAGGGGACCACCAACCACTGGAAGGCCTTGGGGGGGGGGGTAAGGGGTGAAAGGACACACTCAACAGGACCTGTGTCCTTGACCTGAGGAATACAACCAGCCCACCATGTCCCGGGAGAGCAGAGCTGGGAATAAATATGTCCATGGCCCTCACCTTCCTCCCTCAAGCTCCCATTGCCACTCAATGGCCAAGCCCAGCCACGGCCAAACAGCACAGACACATGGACAGAGAGCACAAGACCAGCCTCCCCAGGCACAGAGAAGGGTGGAGGGACAAAGGGAAGGTCTCAGTACAGTCCAGGTGTCTTCACAGGAGGACGTCTTAGCAGCCTTCCTATGTGGACACAGTAACATGCCCATAAAGGAGGCAATGGACAGCAGTATTTCTAGAGCCAAGCCTCTTATATCAGGCAAGCTTCTTTCAGGTGAAAGTGTGAGAAGTCAACCTCAACCTATCCTAGACAGAAAGAGAATTTATGGGTTGACACAGCAGTGAGCCCAGGGCGGGAGCACAGGTCAGGTGCCAGCTGAATCGGGATCTCTGGTAACAATCAAAACTGTGTGTCCCTTCAGGATCACAGGCCTCAAACTGCTGATTGCCCCCAACCCACAGCCTCCCCCTCAGCAATCCTGGTGAGGAAGGGATTGCTCTCTCCCACATCTGCACGCAAACCCTGGGATGGTTCTGAGAGCACCGGCTTGGTGTATCCACCTCTGCACAATAACTGCTGTCAGTAATGCTCAACCCTCTGGATGTGGGTAGGTGATTGCACCTCACTGAGACAGAGGAGGCAGAGAAGGACTACTCCAAAGAAACAGAAAAGCGGGTCATAAAAGGTGACAAAGAGGTGGGCAAACTTTGGTGTAAACTAAAACTATAGCTACCAGGATCCACCATTTGGCTTCTCCCAAATTTGGCCTAAAACTGTAAGTTCCAATACTCATTTCTCTCCTATATGACTTCCCTCTTCCAGCCAGATTGTCTGACTGACAGTCCCTTAAATATACCATAAACTCCCATATTTGTTCCTCAGGCCCTTTGATTTGAATAATTCCTCTGCTGAATCAAGTCTGAGACTGTGGTGAAATCTATCCACTGAGTTCCCATTCCCTTAAACCAAATGGCAATTCTTCCACACCACCCATTATTAATTTATTACAACTTCCTGTTCTTGTTACTGTCGCTGTATGTGTATCCTGCGTCCCTACAGATTTAACGAGATTGTAGACTCCTTGAGCTCTATGACATCATCCCTGTTCTCTTTGTCTCTACCTTGCCTGGAACACTGTACACAGTAATTAAATGAGCTATAGTTGCATTTCAAAAGTTCAAGGTTAGTCTCCCCCCTTTTCTTGCTTGCCTACATATTTATCAATCCTTTATGTCCTCTATACTAACTAGGAAAGTGGCCTTGGAAAATGTTTTTACTTTAGTTGGGTCCCAGTTTCCTGTCAAGTGTGTGAGTGATGCTGATATCATGGAGAAAAATAACCCATTCATTTACTGATTCATTTGCTTACTCACTCATTCAGCACCTATCGAGCCCCTGCTATGAATAATGCACTGTTAGGTGCTATGAAGCAAAAAAGGATAAATGAAAAACAGATTGTGCCCAAAGGATATGCAAACACCTGTGTGAAATATAAAATAAGAGGCCAGGCACAGTGGCTCATGCCTGTAAACCTAGCACCCTGGGAGTCCAAGGTGCATGGATTGCTTGAGCTCAGGAGTTCAAGACCAGCCTGCAAAAGAGCGAGACCCCAATTCTAAAAATAGTCGGGCATTGTGGCAGGTGCCTGTAGTCCCACTACTCAGGAGGCTGAGGCATGAGGATTGCTTGAGCCCAGAAGTTTGAGGTTGCTGTGAACTATTATGCAATGGCATTCTACCCAGAGTGACAGAGTGAGATTCTGTCTCAAAAAAAAAAAAAAAAAATCCATCAAGAATTGTATGCATTGGACAGAAAGCTTGCAATTCCAAGTAGAAAACAGACTCAAACAGGTTCAATCAAATGCTGCTCAGGTGATGTCGAATTTCTCTTTCGGGGGCTTCTGCTTTCTTCTAAGTTAGGCTCATTGCCTCATCATGTCAAGATGGTAAGCAGCTTACATCCTATCAGTTAGAAACCCCCATAGAAAGGGGGTTTCTTGTCCAGTTATTCCAACAACATCCCAGGCTGTCCCTTTTTGGTAAACTTCAGGTTTGTCCTTGATGTTGAGTTCTAATTGGCCAGGACTAGAGACTTGTCCCTGTCTGTATATAGTCACTCACATGCATGCACCTCCATCATCAAAGTGAAAGAGGTGGTTCCCCCAGAGAAAACCCAGATTCTATTACCAAAAGGAGGCAAATGGTGTGTGCCAGACAAAAGGAATTGTTCTCCACTGCAAAGAATACTGAAAAATTAAACATAGGCTAGGCACAGTAGCTCACACTTATAATCCTAGCACTCTGGGAGGCCGAGGCAAGAGAATTCCTTGAGCTCGGAAGTTTGAGACCAGCCTAAACAAGAGTGAGATGCCTTCTCTACTAAATAAATAGAAAAATTAGCTTGGCATTGTGGTGTGTACCTGTAGTCCCAGCTACTTAGGAGGCTGAGGCAGGAGGATCACTTGAACTCAAGAGTTTAAGGTTGCTGTGAGCTATGACTCCATAGTACTCTAGTCTGGGTAATAGAGACTTTGTCTCAAAAAAAAATTAAACATAAACATTAAGGTAAATCAAGAGCTTATAAGCATTCAATCCTGTTAGCCCATAAAAGAAGAGTTATTATCTATTTCAAATATCCTAGTCATTTATCCCAGTCACTCTCCCTTTATTGCTCTTAAACACTGCAATAGGAGGAACAAACTGAAAAGGAAATAACCAGATTGGATCTGACCTTATTTCCTTCAAATGGTAACTTGGAGAAGCTGTTTACTGCATCTGTACCTGAAACTGAAAAGACCTCCTTTGCAATAGACCTTGAAAAATGAGAGAAATAAAAAGCCTCAATCTGATTGATATTCATGAGATCTGTGCAATTGGCAGGGGACCACCGAGCACATCCTCATTGGTCCCAATGCTGAGTACAATCCAACTGGAGTATTTTGCCACTGATTGGATAGACTGTTCTTTTAAATGGTAAATGGTTATTTTCGTAGACTCTTTAATGGTTTCACTTTTCCCCGTAAACATTGAGAAATAGCCATTTCTACTCTATCCATGTACAAACCATTACTTCCAATTTTAGTGTTTTATCATATTGAATATTTATTGAATTCTACCATGAATCATGGAGTCACAAGAAAATAAATCCATAAACTACTGTTACCATAAAGATTCCTGGAGCATTCTACTGGGTTGAGAACTCATCTCATCAGTCACTTAGGAATGCTATAGATGAGATTTACAGCCCTTGCAAGTGGAGTTTTAGAGGTTTTCGCCTGTGATTGAAGTGTCCATCCATTATTACTGTTTCCTAGTAAGTGCACAGAGGGTGCTATGAGCTGAGCAGCGAGTGGATAGGGACTCAAAATCACTCTCCTGGTGCCGATAGAGGCCAGTGTGTGGCTTTGTGACAGAGTAGATGGTGATGCAGCCAAATTCAAAGCCCAACACCCTCAATCAGTATGAGCCCTTGTTCTAGGACAAGTTAGACAATGTAATGTGTACGGGGTTTCAAACTGGCCTGCACCACTAGGAGACCACAGCCCTTACCATCAATCACACCTTTGGGTGACATGCTCTATGCTGCTGTAGCAGAGATGAGTCATCTATCTACTGGGGGTCCTTCCAGATCTTGCCCTCAGGGGCTTGGGCTTTCACATCTGTGGATCTGTTTCCTCACCGGGAAATGCAGGATTGGACAGCAGGGAGGCGCCTGGAGCCTGGCTCAGGTAGTCCCAGCCCTGCTTCTTCTGCAGTGCGGTCCTCGTAACCCACCACTCTCTGACACAAGCTATATTCCTCTTTCGGTTCGCTGCTGCAGTACAGTATGTACATCTAATCTTGGAAGTTTATCTTATTTAAAGGCTCTGGAGATGCTTCCTATTTAAAGAAGGCAAGTGACAAGCCCTAGAAAAATGTGAGTAATTATTCCATAATTGATTTGTTTTATAAATTTGCATCTTATTTCACTGAACTTTAAATATGGGGGGCTGGAGCACACAGCATCTTTTTCATTTATTCTTTTAAAAGTGGAAACCCACTTATTCTGAGGGGGCAGACCAGTGATCAAATCACAGTCACTCTGGCCAGAGAGCTGAAATTTCTCCTTGTTGCCCTCTGTTGCCAGGGAATCTTCCCCTTTGGGTTAGGGAGCAACCATTCCCGGCTTCCTTATCTTTCTCCAAGAGCTAATTTGGGAGGAGCTGAGGGAGTTTGCATGGGGCTTTGTATTTGTGATTCATTTCTGTTAGCCTTACAGCCATGATGGATGGCACTGAATAGCACATCCAATTTTTGAGGCTCGATATTCACTAAGTACACAGCCAGGCCCCTTTGGCTCTCACTGAAGGGGAAACTTACACTATTAACTGAGATAAAGTGACTCATTTTGAGGTCAAACGGTAAGTCAGGAATAGAATGAGAATTAGAACCACAGCTCCAAAGAGCTGCAAACACAAAGACTAGAAGAGGGGGGGAAAAAGCAATACAATTTAGGAAGATTACTTACTCTTTCTCCTCCTGCCGCAGCGACAGACAACCCTGGCTATGGATTATTGCAGGGATTAATAATTCATTTCAAACCTCAATAATGAATTAGTATTCATGCACACAGGGTCCTTATGTGACACTTCTGTGCTCTGCTCTAGAAGAAAATGAAGCAGGTTTAAGTGGTTTACCAATCTCCAACCACTCTGCTGTGTACAATGTTGATGTCATTTAAATTTAATTCAGCAAGAATTTATTTAGCACACAGTGTGTGCCAAGCATTGTGTTAATCCCCTAAAAGGAATATTAGAAATCCCTGCCCACAAGAAACCTGGAGTCTAGTGCCCTATTCATTCATTATCCTAGATGTTATTCTTCATACCATTCTCTTTTTGACTGGTATAATTACAAGAACACAAATTAGATTTTGACTTTAAAAGTATCAAGAATACACAGTGTTCTTGAAGACATGATTGGTTATTTTTCATCCAGCCAGATGAACTGGTGAATGCCAACACACACACATTGACAACAACTGTTGTCCTTCAGTTGTAAACTTGGAAAACATGCTCTAAATCCCCCAGTGAAATGTTTTGGCAGGCATTTTCATCCAGATATTATTAACAACAAAACTAAAACAATCCACACATCAATTCTGACTCTCAGGGAGGTCCTTGCTGGAAATGTTAGAGACTAGAGCTTCAAGTGCTTTTGTCCAACCAAATCTTATTTCCCAATCAGTCATAATCTTTTAAGTGGCTTTTCTGTTTGGGGTAAATAAAGGAGAACAGGCGTTTCCTTGTCCAACCACTTTTTGTGTTTTTCATTACTGTGACATTTTTGGAGGTTACGGCTGATCTAAGACTTAACTCCCTAAAAGTACTCTCGATGGCACAAAGACTGTTGGAAAAAAACACACAACACACAGGTATATTACCCGTTGGAGAACGTGTCGGTGTGGTCCATTCATTCAACAAATATTTATTAAACTCTCTGCTAGACCTTGCGTGCACATCTTAGACCAATGGGTCATTCTCTTCGAACCTCAATTTTCCATGTCTATGAAATGGGAATAATGATACTTCTCTTACAGGGTGATGGTGGACGTTAAGGACTGCAGCCATGTGAAAGTTCTCATCCCCGGGGAGCTCTTTGGTCAACGTGGTTTCCCTTCCCTCCTAGGGAAGAAGGGACATACATATCAATGACAGGTATTTTTGTTCCATTTTTCAGGTTGCCTTCCCCACTTCAGTCCTCTATTCCTTTCACAGATGCAACTTTGGAGAACTCTTGAGAGAGATAAATAGAAGTCATCACTTGAAATGGCTTCACATTTCTGTCTTTAGACCTCTCAGTCTTCCCTCACCCCTCCCTACTTTGTCTTAGAACATAACCTGTCCTAAGGCCTGGTGCAGTGGCTCTCTATATAATCCTAGCACTGTGGGAGGCTGTGGAGGGAGGATCACTTGGCTCAGGAGTTTGAGACCAGCCTGAGTGATAGTGACACTCCATCTGTACTAAAAATAGAAAAATTAGCCAGGTGTTGTGACACATGCCTGTAGTCCCAGCTACTCAGGAGGCTGAAGCAGAAGGATCAGTTGAGCCCAGGAGTTGAGGTTGCTGTGAGCTAGGCTGATGCCTCAGCACTCTAGCCTGGGCAACAGAGTGAGACTCTGTCTCAAAAAAACAAAAACCGAAACAAAATTGCCCATCTTTCCTGATGGCCAAATCAACTCCTCCTTCTGTACTTGAGAGTCCACTCCTAACTGAGTTCCCATCCTGCTGTTAGGTCCTTCACTTTCTGTTGTGCATAAAGAAGGCCGACTTTCCTCCTGGCCTCTTGAACACCCATCTGACTGCAACCTTCTCTCGCTCTCTTTCACTTCAAAGCCAGGCTTCTGGAAGGAGTGGAGACAGGACACCCCCTCCAGTTCCTCACCCTCCATTCACTCTTCAAGCCGCTGCTCTCTTGCTTCCAGCTTCCTCCTACCATGGCTATAGCTCTTGCCACAGTCATTACTCATTGACAAACCTATTGAGTGTTAGCCCACCTTATTCTTCTGAGTTCTTTATGCCTTTTGAGACTGTTTCCTTTTTGAAACTTCCACTCCCTTGGGTTAGTGGGGCTGCTATTTGGGTCTTTCTCCTCTTCCCTGGCCTGCTACTCAAGGGGCTCCTTACCCTTTACACCTGATGTTAATGACCAACTTTTGCTCAGACCTCAATATGTGTGGATAGTTTTCTAAGCATTTTATATATATTATCTCATTTTGATCTACACAACAAACCTTTAATGAGTACTATTATTTCCTCCTTTCTTTTTTTTTTTTTTTTGAGACAGAGCCTCAAGCCGTCCCCCTGGGTAGAGTGCTGTGGCATCACAGCTCACAGCAACCTCCAACTCCTGGGTTCAAGCAATTCTGCCTCAGCCTCCCAAGTAGCTGGGACCACAGGCACCTGCCACAATGCCCGGCTGTTTTTTGGTTACACCCGTCATTGTTGTTTGGCAAGCCCTGGCTGGATTCGAACCCACCACCTTAGGTGTATGTGGCTGGCACCTTAGCCACTTGAGCCACAGGCACTGAGCCATTTCCTCCTTTCATATACAAAGAAAGCAAAGCTTAGAAAGGCTAAGCAATCTGCTCAGAGTGACAAAAGCTGTTAAGAGGTGGGACCTGATTCAAAGCCAGGCAGTCTAGCCCTGGGAGCCCTTCTTATTACCTAAATGTTAGTGTTTCTCCTCATTTCCTTTTTTGTTCTAATTCTGTATGTTCTCCCAGGGATGTCTAATTTGCTCCCATTCTTTCAAAATTATTACCTATTTGCATATGGGTCTGTGTCAGTCCAGTATGTCCAAGCAGCAGATACCAAAATGGAAGATGAACAAGAGATTTATTGAGAGAAATGCCTTCGAGGGACAAAGGAGAAGGCTGGGTGCAATGGCTTATGGTACAAAGGAGAAGGCAAGCTGCGATGCCTGTAATCCTCACACTCTAGGGGGTCAAGGCGGGTGGATCTCCTGAGCTCAGGAGTTTGAGGCCAGCCTGAGCAAGAGTGAGACCCTGTCTCTAAAAATAGCCAGGCATTGTGGTGAGCACCTGTAGTCCCAGCTACTAGGGAAGCTGAGGCAAGAGAATTGCTTAAGCCCAAGAGTTTGAGGTTGCTGTGAGCTGTGATGCCATGGCACTTTACCAAGGGCAATGAAGTGAGACTCGGTCTCAAAAAATATATATAAAATAAACAAAATAAATGAATAAATAAATTGTTGCAGGAAAACAAGACCCAATGGAGAGAACAAACACCCAAACACCACATCATATTTAAGGGGAAGGAAGCCGGCAGAGCCAATGGCATAGAAGAATTCAAAATGGCCACACTCCCCAACTGGCTTAGTCTTTCCCTTTTTACCTCCAGTCAGAAAGTTCTGGCCCATGGGTTCCTTTCTCATTGGTCACTTTGAATCAAGTGAGAGAAGTGGGTACAGAACCATGGGCTTTTACAGAAGGTAAATTGAGAGTTAGTTTTCAGGTCCCAGAAAGTTAAGTCACCACAGGGAGTATCCTTGGGGTTTCCTTGAGAAGACCTCTGTTCTTTTAGACTTTACTTTTTCCTGGTATCCTCCCTCAAAATAATTGAAAATTTTAATTTTAATTTTAAAAAATGAGACAAAGGAGAGAGGGAGTGGACGTAGGCAGAGACAACCTTTGGGACATGGTGGCAATCAGACTTGCAAAAGGAGGGGAAAAGTAAGGACTGGATAGGGAGGAAGAGTCCTACATTTCAGTGCAGCCCTCAGAAAGTCTTAGAGAAATCCTTTAGGGCACTGGTCGTGCTCAGGCACTGGGTGGGAAAGACACAGAGAGCGTGGCCCACAAGCATTGCCGCAGACCGAGGGGGAAGGTGCACCTCCACTCCTTGCAGCAGGTTCTTCTAGCAGGAGATTTGAACAGCGCACCTCCGTGATCATCAGAAAACCCCAATTCAGTCCTAACCTCTCTTTGACTCCAGTCTTATACCCAACTGCTGGCTTCCCAATTCATCCACATCCCACAGAAGCTCAAACTCAACATGGCTAACAATGAACTCACTATCTTCTCCTTGCCTCCCCCTTTAGAGCCACATGTCTTGTATATTCCCTACCTCAGGATGTGGCATACCATCCACCCAGCCATTAGCCGTAGCCCTTCATACCCCTCATATTCTCACATATGATCAGTAACCAAG
Organism: Galagoides demidoff; assembly: GCA_963574575.1. Taxonomy (NCBI): domain Eukaryota; kingdom Metazoa; phylum Chordata; class Mammalia; order Primates; family Galagidae; genus Galagoides; species Galagoides demidoff. The sequence continues at coordinate 14,664 of CAUYQV010146562.1, forward strand.
GTCTGTGGATTTTATGTCGGAAATATCTGTCTGATGAGTAAGTTGGTCATCTCTCTGTACAAACTCCCACTGCCTTTGTTTATACCCTCATCATCTGACTGTGCTATAAGAGCGTTGTATCTCTGGTGTCTTTGTTTCTGCTCACTTCCCATTAAACTGCCAATAGAATGATCCACTTCCCCACTCAAAATGATTGTATGGACAGAAAATCTCAACATGACATAGTGACTGCTTACCAGTCAGCTCAGGTGCTACAAGAATTCAGAGAGGCACACTCGGTCCCTGATAAAAGGGCAAAGAAGGCTTTTAGAAGAAGGCACCCAGAAAAACACACACACGTGCGCACAAAGCAGTTGACCAGTCCTTATTTAAATAGATAATTATTCAGTCATGGTTTTTCATGGCCAAGAAAAGTTTAGTCATGAGAAAACTTCATGCTGCTATTAGAACACAGGATTGCTAAAGGCAAATAAGAGGTGCTTCAGTTGTCCTGAAATTTGAAGCTCTGTAGGTTTGAGATTTCTCTTTTAACCACAGTCAACATAGACAACATATCTGTGGGATGGGTTTCAAGTTCAGACACTGACTTTACCATTAGTGCTCCCTGATCTCACCCCCAGACTTGCCATATCCTTTTAACTTGAGAGGCAAACTCATTCTCCCCACTCTTCAGGGAGGGATTGTTTATTGTGTCCTAGAAAAGACACTTGAGAAGGCAGAGTGTGGGCCTCTCCTACAGGTACAATGAATTCTTGATGGGTCTGAGAAACAACTACTTACCAAGAGTCTATTTCAGTTTTCAAGGATATCAAAGATCTTTTGATAATCATCCAAAGTTTTGGGTATTTTGAGTTTAATTTTAGAACATGTCAGTAGAGATATGATGACAATATGTTCTGGAAGATACAAGATATTTCACTATGTGAACTGACTTGTGGAAGTTCAATCAGCTCGCTTACCAACTCCCCCATCTCAACCAACCAGGACACAGAAACAAATACTTTCCCTTTTTTCATAGTAATTTATTCCACATTCTCTATGAGACAATGGATGTAAACTATAATAGATGAGATAAACTGGTACATGGGAAGATGTTATAAACTATAAATAATGTCAAAAATAAGACTTATAATTATGGTATCTAAACACAATTTCCTTAGAGAATTTCATTTCAATAACATGTAATTTATAAACTTGCTTTATTAGTGTTTCTTTTCTAAAGGAAATGATTGCATTATCTTTCCTTTGACTGTAGGAGAGACAGCAAGAGGAAGACAACAGAAGGGAAAGGTCATGGCTATTGATTTGATTGTTCAGGCAGACGATTAACTGCCTCTGCAGAGGCAGCCCCCAGGGCCGCGAAAGCCATTGCTCAATTTGAGACCTTCCCAAGTTTCCTTCCTTATGACTGAAATCTGATCTTTGTTTCTCAGGCATATGTAAGCAGCTTGATAACTATTTTGTTGATTGGTAATTTCTCCTCTGTGTTCAGGACTTGCAGAGTAGATAACAGCTCTTTGTACAGTGGTGCCTTTCTGTGCTGGTGTCCACCTTGTCATGCCAAGGCAGAAAGGAACAAGAGCTATGAGAAGACGCACAGAGAGGTCAGACTTGGGATCTGGGAGAGGAGCCAGTGACTGCCACCCTTTGTGGCCCCTCGTTCTCTTTGGAATCAGCTGGACCACAATACAAAAAGGCAATTTCCTGATGAACTTAACTGGTTTTCTAGAATCCAAGGGGATGCCCTGCATGTATTACTAATAATAAAGATGCAGCATTTTTATTACTAGCAACCATTATTAGTATTATTAAATAAAAGTGAGTAGGTTAGTGGTTCTTCTTAAAATAATGTCTCCTTTACTCAGGTCTATTCCAGTGTATTTCCCAAGGGGGGTGGGGTTCATGCCTAGGTCTTCATCTTTGTTGGGTGTCATGATGAGAATATAGCTGAGAACTTCTGGTCAAAGAATATTCTCTCTGGTCCTCTGACCTGGTGTAGAACCATACATTGTGTGCGGCCATTTTTTCTTCCCTCTTCCTTCTTCCGTTGCTGTCTAACCATAGCTACTAACACGATACATTGTTCAGCGGACTCTTAACTTCAAATGAGCTCCCTCTAAAACCTGCATTTGCTGAGTTGTCTTGAACCAGACTTCTGCCTCCCATTTGAACATAGGTCACTATTAATATTTTGAGATAAGACTGTCTTAGGGTTCATTATTTTACTTTCAAGAAAAACAGTCAATGGTGTTTTCTCTGATTCACCTGTGCAAGGTTCAACTTGCTTACTTTATCTGTGTTGCTGGGAGGAGGTCATTTGTTTCCATCCACATGGATTTTATGTCTCTGTGAATCTCAAAACTTTTGTAATGACCCCCATACAGCAGATCTGCCCCTTCATTCTTTAAACTTTAAACTCCTTCTTTAAGGGCCAGGCGCTATAGCTTACGCCTGTAATCCTAGCACTCTGGGAGGTGGATTGCTTGAGCTCATGAGTTGGAGACCAGCCTGAGTAAGAGCAAGACCCCATCTCTAAAAATAGCTGGGCTTTGTGGCAGGCACCTGTAGTCCCAGTTACTCTGGAGGCTGAAGCAAGAGAATCCTGGGCAATTTGAGCCCAGGATTTCAGGTCGCTGTGCACTGTGACGCCATGGCACTATACTGAAGGTGACAAAGTAAGACTCTCTCTCAGAAAAAATAAAATAAAATAAGGAGACACTGTATATTATCAGGACAGTTGTCTATGTTTTCCTATTTTAAGTAATATGGATTTAAACCCCATTTCTGCCATTTAACTACTGTGTGACCTTGGGAAGCTTTCTTAAGCTCACAGAGGCCCAGTTTCCTCACCTGGAAAACAAGAGCAAAATAAGGCAGTTGTGAGGGTTAAGTGAAATGGTATGATTGAGAGGAAAAGCATGTCCCCTTTTCAGCTTGGGTTCGGTGGTTAGAAGCCTGCAAACATAGCTGATCAGTGATTACCAGAGAGAAGACCAAGTTCAGTTATGTGCACAGGAGCCCTTCTGTGAAATGGCTCCTCTAGACACTAAAAAGAGGGGTTTATACCAATTACACAGAGAGGAAGGGAGCAGGAGAAAGGGCTTCTGTGGAAGAACAATGGAGGGATGACAGTTTCAGCGTGTCTGAGCAATTCCTCATCACAGCGCTAATGGTTAGTCTCCTTGCTGGCTGTAACCCTCCTGGAGGGGGGATATATGGCACCTATATTATTTGGAAGAGATCCTGCTTAAGTCAGCAAAAGGAAGTTTGAGTAAGGTTTCTTTTTTCGTGCCTAATATTTCTTCAGAGATTTTTAGCTTGAAATAATTTTTATGCTACTGAGCTCTATTTCAGATCCCTTCATCATAAAGCATATAGTGTTATCTATGTGTTAGTTTATTGCTGCTGTACTGCTGTGGTCCTTATTGTTACAGAATAAGTGTATCTTTCATAGTTCAGAGTCATTACCAAAAAGTGGCACCATCATCCTTAGGACCGATGGCTTCTCCTGGGCATGGATGACTAGAACGTGCCATAGAAGTTACAGAGCAATGGCAGCCACAAGGAGAAACGCTCTGCTTTTACCCAAAGCAGAAAAGAAATTTCCATTTTCCGCTCTTTTACCATAAACACAAATAGTTTCTGCCCCAACCTATAATAAACAGCCTCTTCTTGGACCCATAGCAAAGAAAAAATGAGCTGAATAAAAATCATTTTATTTATGAAGTTTTTACTCCTGATGTCTAAATACTCAGAGTGAGGCAAGTCACATGGTGGAGGGATTTTAGAGTTGAGGCAGGAATCACAACCACCCAACAAGGACTACATGGAATTTCACATGCTGGGTTTGTGTATTTTAAATCCTGGGACTCAGAGACTCTCTAAAAATGAATAGTTTTATATAAAGTTTTCTGATTTTGGGCTGGGCATGGTGGCTCATGCCTATAATCCTAGCACTCTGGGAGGCCTAGGTAGGTGGTTTGCTGAAACTCAGGAGTTCAAGACCAGCCTGAGCAAAAGCAAGAGTAAAAATACAAAAACTAGCCTGGCATTGTGATGGACGTCTGTAGTCCCAGCTACTCAGGGGGCTGAGACAAGAGGATCACTTGAGCCCAAGAGTTTGAGGTTCCTGCGAACTATGACGCCATAACACTCTACCCAGGGGTGACAGAGTGAGACTCTGTCTCAAATAAATAAATAAATAAATAAATATAAAATAAATAATATAAAGTTTTCTGGTTTCAACGTAGTTTAAACACCTAATAGAAAAATCCTCAAAATAAGAGACAAATCTCTATTTTTCCTTATTAGAGAAAAGAATGGCAGAATTATCTGTACTACACAGATTTCATGTATTATTCCATTTTTCAGGAAATCACACTCTCCATTTTCTTTGTAGTACAGAGCAGGGAGGTATGTGGGTGGGGGTGAGGGCATATTATAAAAAAAATCTTGTATTATATAATTATTTCTAACTGAGTTTTGGTACCAAAACAGACTGACTTTCCATGGGAAATTTGCTTTATTATTTATAATTTTAAAGATTTGTTTTTCTATACTTAGGCAAAATAATTTTAAAAAATAATAAACCTGAAATTCTAATAGGGCAAGGATGACGACTTAATAAAGATTTTCTTTGCAAAGTTGGATTTCCCTCTCTCTCCCTGGCTAACTGGTAATAAATAAGAAGAAAGTACATTGGTGATTGGGAAATGAAGTTTGTTTGCTTGTTTGTCTGTTTTAATATAAACGTATCATTGAACATTTTTTTAGGAGTAACCTAGTTACTGATGCTAAAGATTATCTACCAGTCAAATTGTAACTAGTACATACTAAGGACATGGAGTACACGCTGACAAACATTTCTGGAATTATCTGGGGAGAGATAACAGTTTTCTTAACCAGGAGGTACCCTATGTTTACCTAGTCTTTCTTCTGGCACTTGCTTATGACAAGTAAATAACAGAAATGCTTAATTGATCTATTTACTTAAAAAAGAAATCTTACTCCCTGCTTGTTGCCAGCATTTCTATCTACATAATTAATTCCTTTGGATGGTAAATCCTTTCAGCTCTGTGACATTCAGCTCCTGTGTCATTGTGGAAAGGAAAGGAGTCAGGACTGGTGAGGTGGGATGTGGTGGGACTCAGCATACCTCACAGGTACCCCTAGGCCCATAAAGCATCTTTGATGCCCCTGGAAGCAGGTCCCCCCACAAATATCCTCTGTCAGGTGTGTCCCTGCGGAACAAGGGTGAAGACCCAGAGCCGATGTGGCTTGAGGTCATGTTGATCCAGATGATTCTGCCCAGCATGGAATGCAGTGTCATTACAAGTGGACACCCCATAGAAGCCACCTGATGATGATGTGATAATCACGATGATAATGAAGGCAGCAGTGAGGTGATAATAATGTACTCCTGCTGTCAAGTAGTTCCTAATTTCCCCTATTCTACCTCTTACTTGCCTGGCCCAAGACAAGTTGGAAAGTGGCTACTTACAGCCACACACTCCTTCCTCGGAGGAAGCCTAGTGAAAGGTACGAGGTAAGATGTGCCGACCCTTCTCTGCTCCTCACACTGGTGGGCCTGGATGAAGGGAAGAGCTGCTTTCCTGCCTGGAGTCCTTTGGGAGCCCCACCCGGAGGAGGTCCAAGGGCAGCATAGCTAGAAAGGAATAGCAGGTCTTACTTTTTGTAGCAGACACGCTGTTCATTGCATGTCCAGTAGCCAGTCTCAACCCCACCCCTTCTCGTGTCTGCCCAGCATCCATGAACTCCGAGAAGGCCGGTCATTATCAAAGGCCATCACAGCAGTGTTCTCTTTACCAGGGACTGGCTTAGGCATTGGCAAGGTGACCCAGGCCTTATCTGAGGGTAAATCTGTTGGGGCTACTTCCAGGAAAACTTTTCCTCATTAATTAAAAACAAAACAGCACACAGGAGAATGCACTTCCCTCCTTTACTAGACATCTGTAAACTGGCTCTGCTCCAACCCCTGGATGTCGTGAGAGGAGACCCTGGCAGCACACTGGGGCTGCTGAGCTGCTGAATAAGAAGGAGAAAAGCACCTGGGGTCTTTTTTTTTTTTTTTGAGACGGAGCCTCAAGCTATCCGCCTGGTAAAGTGCCATGGCATCACAGCTCATAGCAACCTCCAACTCCTGGGCTCAAGCGAGTCTCCTGCCTCCGCCTCCCAAGTAGCTGGGACCACAGGCGCCCGCCACAACGCCGGCCACAATGCCGGGCCATTTTTTGGTTGCAGCATCATTGTTGTTTGGCGGGCCAGGCTGGGGATTCGAACCCGCCACCTTAGGTGTACGTAGCTGGCACCCTAGCCGATTGAGCCATAGGCACTGAGCCTACAAAATCTTTATTACAAAATTTTATAATGAGGTGGCTGGCC